>JAOTQJ010141758.1:0-37388 GCA_025642045.1 Solanum sejunctum
ACTTGTGTCCCTAAACTCCTTTTGGAAGGACTACCAAAACTTTACAGTGAATTGAGCTCCTCGGTCAAATATAATGGAGACTAGAACTCCATCTAGCCTGACTATCTCTTGAAGGTATAGGTTGGCATACTCTTCAGCTGTATAATCACTCCTAACTGGCAAGAAGTGTGCTGATTTTGTCAGTTTTTCAACTATTACCCATATGGAGTCAAACTTCTGAAATAAGCAAGGAAAATCGGTAACAAAATCAATATTGATCATATCCCACTTCCATGTTGTAAGCTCTATACATTGCATATAACCTCCTGGCTTTTGGTGTTCTACTTTCGCCTATTGGCAATTTGGGCATTGAGCCACAAATTCTGCATGGTCCTTCAGGTCATGGTACATCTTAGTTGATCCTGGATGGATGGAATATTGGGAATGCTAGGCTTGTTCCATTATTCTCTTTCTTAATCCATTAATATTAGGCACAAATAATCTATTTTGGCAGTAAAGTAATCTATTTTGTGTAAGGTCAAAGCCCTTTATCATACCCTGACTCACTTTTTACTTAAACTATCGTAGAATAGGATTCTCAAACTATTTTCCTTTCACCTCCATTACTAATAAAGACGTTGCTGCATTATGTACAATAACCCCTTCCTTTGGAGTTTCAAGAAGGCAAACCCCCTAATTGGCTAGCTGATGTAGATCCTTAGCTATGCCTTGACTTATCACAGCTTGATCACCATTTTTCATGATCTCCTTACAACTCAAAGCGTTGGCTACCACATTTTACTTCCCCGGATAGTATAGTATTTCAACATCATAATCCTTTATTAGCTCTATCCACCCTTGTTGTCTTAAATTTAGGTCTTTCTGCTTAAAGATATTGTAGGATCTTATGATCAATATACATTTTCAGAGTAAATACAACTGCTGCTATCTCAAGATCATGAGTTGGATAGTTTTTCTCATGTGGTTGTAGTTGTCTAGATGCATAATCAATTAGCCTACCATGCTGTGTAAGTACACACCCTAAGCGAACTCCTGAAGCATTGCAATACACTGCATACCCCTCAGTGCCTTCTGGAAGTACAAGCATAGGTGTAGAAGTTAGCTTATTTTTCAGCTCCTGGAAGCTCCTTTCACATGCATCATTCCATTAGAACTTGGTTGCCCTATGTGTCGACTTTGTAAGAGATGCAGAAATACAAGAAAAACCTTCAAAAAACCTCCTAAAATAACCAATAAAATCTAGGAAGCTCCGAACTTCCGTGGGTGTTATTGGGTTTGGCCAATCTTTCACCACCTATATCATTTGTGAATAAACCCTTTTCCCTCATTAGACACAATATGACCCAAGAATGCCACTTATTTTAGCCAAAATTCACATTTAGAGAACTTGGCATATAATTATCGATCACGAAGAACCTGTAGCACCTGTCGTAAGTGATTTGTGTTATCCTCTTCTGATATTGAATATACCAAAATATTATCTATAAATACTATCATGAACACATCGAAGAATGGCTTAAGTACCCTGTTCATCAGATCCATAAAAACTATTAGTGCATTTGCTAGCCCAAATGACATAACAAGAAATTGAAAGAGACCATAGCTTTTTCTGAAAGCAGTCTTAGTTATATCTTTATCCTTCACCCACACTTGGTGATAACCTAATCTCAAATCAATTTTTGAAAAGTATTTGGCACTCTATAATTGATCAAATAAATCATCAATCCTAGGGAAGAGTTATTTATTCTTAATTGTAACACTATTCAATTATCGATGGTCGATACATATTCTCAAGGTGCCATTTGTTTTGCTTACAAATAACATTGGTGTACCCCAAGGGAACACACTAGGTCTTATAAAACCCTTCTCGAATAAGTCTTTTAGCTGCTCTTTTAATTCACGTAACTTTGCCGGGGTCGTTCTATATGGAGGGATAGAAATAGATTGAGTGCCTAAAAGTAAGTCAATACCAAAATCTATTTCTCATTCTGAAGGTAAGCCTGGGAGTTCTTCGGGGAACAGATCAACAAATTCATTCACTACTGGAACTGATTAAAGAGTTGGTGATTCTTCCTCCATATCCCTTACTCTAACTAAATAACATATATACCCCTCGGATATCCTCTGTCTAACCTTAATATATGAGATAAACATCCCTTTTGGTGCCCCAACATTGTCTTCCCATTCAAGAACTGCCTCATTCAAAAAGTGGAAGTACACTTTCTTAGTTCAACAATCTATTGTGTCATAGCAAGAAGCTAACCAATCCATACCCATTACAATATAAAATTCCATCATTTCTAGCTCAATAAGGTCAGCCAATGTGTCACAGTCACAAATAATTACTACACAGTCATAATAAACTCTTCTCGCCATAATAGATTCACCGGTTGGTGTAGACACTTCAAATGGTTTGTTTAATAATTTGGGTGTTCTCTTAAGCTTCCCAGCAACTAGTAGGTTAATGTATGTTAGTGTAGAACTAAGGTCAATTAGTGCATATACATTATGCGAAAAGATGGACAATATACCTGTGACTACATCAAGTGAATCTTCTAAATTTTGCCGACTCCCCAGTGCATAATTGTGATTCTAGCTCTGCTAAAGTTAGCTGCCCCTCTAACCCCTCTACCATGATCCATAGGTGCTTGTTGACCCTAACCTATTGGATGAACTGATGATGATGATGCAACAGCTAACCTAGTAGATTGTGTTAGATCACCCATGTGCCTCCTTGTGTAATCTTTTATCATATGCCCTGGCACACCACACCAATAATAAGAGTTTGTCCCAACATGACAGATAGGCTTGAATAAGTGGTTATTATTATGTGAGTGTTGATGATAGACTATTGTAGACTTCATGATAAAGAAGTAGTGAAGACGAGTATTGATCTTTTAATGAAAGACCTTGTGGAAGTATAGACCTAACTATTGAGGATTAGCTTTTTATGAATATGATCGTCTTAAGGATAGCACCTTGACGCCTAGAAGTAGGCTTGAATAGAATAAGAGGATATAGATTGGTAGAGAGTTGAACAGGAGCTATAAGCTTAAGTTGATAGAGTAGTATGCCATGAAAAGGAGTTCAATTGAGGTAGGGAGATGAGCTTGAGAGGTATCCATAGAGTCCTGATGATAAGAATATTAAAGGAAATATTCCTACCCTTGACATAAATTGAGCTGCCTATTCTTGAGTTGATATATCTATTCCTGAGTCTGAGTAGAATTTGTTGAGGTTGACAAGGAGTCAAGATTTTGAGTTATTGGGTGAGTTTTGAGAAGCATTTTGATTGTTATTCGTGCCTTGATGTCTACCTTTACTCATCATTCGAGGACAAATGATTCTAAGGGAGAGATAATGTAACATTCTATAAAAAAATTATCAAAATATCCCTAGAGGAGAAATGTGCGCATAAAGAGTCTTCCCTTGTCTGACGGAAAATTCGAGGCTAGATATTCGATTAGCATGAAAAATTGAATGGTGAAGTGGTCTGGATTTCTCTTTAGACCAAATGATAATTTTGTGATGTAAAAACATGAACTAGCGTTGGTGTAAGACAAAGGTGTGACATGCCTCCATCATGGATAAACACTTATATTTTTTTAAAAAAGTCCTACAAGATTAGAAAAACTTGTTCTAAGAATTTTCAATGAAGACTGCCAAAAATATACCCAATCTGCATCGCGAACCCCACATCCTGAGATGGACTTTTTTTGAATTTCATGAGGGGCAATGTGGACCTTTCCAAATCCTCCTGGACTTAATATATGATCAAAATAGGTCATTTTAAGTGTAGCGAGGGTTTTGAACCCATTCTAAGTCTCTTCTAAGTCCTTGAAAAAGACCTAGGGCTAAAGAGAAGAGAAGAGAAGAGAAAAGGAGTAAAAAATTTAGGAGTTCGAGGAAAGTTTCATGAGGTTAATTGTGCAAAGCTTCAATCTTGGTATGAAAGGATAACCAAAAAGCATGATATTGTTCTCCTATGTTCCCCATAAATAATCTTAGAAGAGAGTTGAAAATTCATGATTCCAAGTACATGATTCATGAATTGTTTCTTGAAGATTTTCTTGAAAAGTATATTACTTACATGTATTTTCATAAGTTGATGATCATCATAACCTTATCTTTCTTGAATTTAATATTTTCAAAATATATTGTACCACCCTATATGATAAATTTGAAAGCATGCAAGAATATACTTAGCAATTGAGACTAGAACAATGATTTGAGAATATCGATTACGTGATCTGAGAATGATGAGATGCTGAGTTCATAGAGCTTGATAGTCCCATGAGTCTTCATAAATGAAGTCTAATAACTATCAGTTCGATTGTTTTCCAATGATTATTCTAAGTCTTGAGGTATTGATTGAGATGTTAATTTATGAGATGATGAGAGTCCATATGAGACTGATTGAATGATGAGTGCCTCCATGAGGTTGATTTGAGATGATATGATATGATTGATATGAACTAGTGTACAATCACTAACTTATAAGTGAGTATTGTTGAATAAGAGAAATTCCTAGGAAGCTCCGCCCTTAAGTACTATGAGTCGAGATGAGATGAGATGAGAGAAGTTAAGTTGAGTTCCTTTGAGATAACTCTGATTTGATTGATAAGATTTGATCAGTTTGATGGGTCACTTATCTACACTTGATGTGTTGATTAGTTACTACTCTTAGTTGATGTTGTTACATATTATTCAACATATTTTGATTTCATCCAAATATTTAATGTACCATATATTCCATGTATTGATGCCACTCAGTGTTGCATTGTTTCATGATGTAGATGCAGTTAGTAGTGATAGTCAATAGGTGGATCATTGAGGATCTGAGCTGTTTAGCTAATTAGGGTGAGCCTCCTTTATTTCAGAGGGCCATTAGTTATTTTCATCTTGCTTTAGAGTTAGACTTGATTAGCTTTAGTTTTATTGAGGTAGCCAGGGGTCTGTCATTGGCACCACACGATAGTTTATAGAGGCTTCATAGACTAGAGTCAGATGTTGATTGCTAAGATTGTGAGATAGTTCATTCTACTAGCCTTTATATATTTGATATGCCTTCGAAACTAGATGATGAAATGTGCCCATTTATGTTTCTCTTGTCATTGATTAGTAAAGTTTATTGATTAGATGAATATGATGAGGCCAAGTAGTTTGCTTGGGCACTAACAATAGTCTCTAGGTGTCATCCACATCTAGGGTACCCTCCTAAGGCATGACACTAATAAAGTGAGCGATTTCACCCAGATGAATCCTCCAAATATCTGTGGATCAAAGGCTGATGAGGATGCTCAAGAATTTATTGATGAAATCTCCAAGCATTGACTATTTTGGGAGTGACTTCTGATGAGAAAGCTGATTTGGCTGCTTATCAGTTGAAAGATATGGCTCAAGTGTGCTATACTCAATAGTTGATTGAGAGGGTCTGTGGTAATGGATTTAATTGGGAAGAGTTCAAGTTTGCCTTCTTGGATCATTTCTTCCATCTTGAACCTAGGGAGGCTAAGGTGATAGAATTTATCATCCTTAAATAGGGTGGTATGAGTGTGAGGGACTAATCCCCAAAGTTCATAAAGCTCTCAAAGTATGCTCCTGTGCTAGTGGTTGACCCTCATGTAATAATCCATAAGTTATTTTTGGTATCTCTGATTTTGTTGTGAAGGAATATCATATGTCTATGCTTATTCGAGATATGGACATCTCCAAACTCATGACATATGCTGAGTAGATTGAAGGAGAAAAGCCTAATTAGAAGAGGGTACATGATTCTAAGAGGTCCCCTTATGATGGTGGGTTCTCCAACTCTAAGAGTGCTGGTGATTGTGGTCGCTTTGAACAGGTCCAAGGTTCTTATACAAGGGTTGCCAATGCTAGGGTGCCTCCTCCTAAGGCATAGGTTATACATTGGCTAATGTCTTCTCAGTGTACTACATGTGGTAAGAATTACTCAGGTACTTGTTGAAAAGATTTGGGTGCATGTTATGGGTATGGTAATAAGAACCACAAGGTTGTTGATTGTCCTAAAGCTGTTAAGAAGGGTTAGGGTCAAGTAGCCCAAGGAGGTCAAGACCAGCAAAGAGCTCCACAAGGTGGTGCCCATAGTAACAACAGGTTCTATGCTTTACATACCCTATAGGAAGTTAAAGAGACTCTTCATATACTGACATTAATGTTAAAAGTCTTTGAATTTGATACTTATGCTTTTCTTGATGCAGGTGCAAATTTATCTTGACTCCTCTTTTGGCTGTTAAATTTTGGTTTGAGCCCTAAACTTCTAAGGGAGCCCTTTGTGGTTTATACTCTCGTAGGTGAGTCTATTGTTCTTCAAAGAGTTTATTAGGGTTGTCTATCTCCAACTTGCATAAACTCCTTCTATTTGATCTTGTGGAACTTGAGATGTTTGATTTTGATGTTATTCTCGAGATGGATTAGTTGCATGCTTCATATGCTTTGATAAATTATAGAACTTGGAATGTCAAGTTCTAATTTGTGGATAAGCTCATCTTTAAATGGAAGGGTAGTTACTCCGCTATAAAAGGATAGTTTATTTCCTATTCTCAAAGCATGAAAGATGTTTCTAAGGGGTTATCTATCATATTGTGAGGGTTGAAGATATGGAGTTTGAATCACCTTCTATTGAATCAGTTCTGGTGGTTAATGAGTTTTTGGATGTGTTTTTCAAAGACTTTCCTTGTATTCCTCCAAAAAAGGAACTATACTTTGGCATAGACTTTCTCCCAGATACTCAACCTATCTCTATTCCTCCTTATTGTATGGCACTGGCTGAGTTGAAAGAGTTGAAGGATCAATTAAAGGACCTATTGGAGAAAGGCTTCATTAAGCCAAACATATTGCCATGGGGTTTTCTGGTATTTTTTGTAAGAAAGAAGATGAATCTATTTAGATATGCATTGATTATAGGGAATTAAGAAAGGTTACCATCAAGAATAAATTCCAATTATGAAGGATAGACAACTTGTTTGATAAACATCAAGGAGCTACCCATTTCTCAAAGATTGACCTCCATTCTGGTTATAATCAATTGAAAGTTAGGGAGTGTGACATTCCCAAAATGGCATTCTGAACTAAATATAGGCACTTTGAATTTTGGTAATATCATTTGGCTTGACTAATCCTATGGCTGTGTAAATAGATGTCATATGTTCAAACTATTTCTTGATAGTTTTATGGTTGTCTTCTTCCATGATATCCTTCTTATTCCCGAAGTGAGTAGAAGCATATGGATCATTTGAGGTTGGTTCTTCAAATTCTGATGGAGAAGCAATTGTATACTAAGTTCCATAAATGTGAGTTTTGGTTGGGTGAGGTAGTTTTTCTATATCATGTGGTATCTGGTGATGGAATTAAGGTTGATCAGAAAAAGACTAAAGCTGCGAAGAATTGGCCTAGACCATTGTCTCCTTCTGATGTTTGAAGTTTTCTTTGTTTGGCTGGTTATTATAGGAGATTAGTTAAAGGTTTCTCATCTATTTCATCTCCATAGACTAAGTTGACTTAAAAGAAGGCCAAGTTTGTATGGTTGGACAAATGTTAAAATAGTTTTTAGACTTTGAAAGAACAACTTACATCAGCTCTTATTTTGACTCAATCGAATGGCCTAGATTAGTTTGTGGTATACTGTAATGCTTCTCAGATTGGGATGTATTATATGCTTATGTAACATGGTAAGGTAATAGCTTAATTATCGAGGCAATTGAAAGTGCATAAGCATAATTACCTGAGGTATGATCTTGATTAAGTGACTATGGTGTTTACTTTGATGGTTTGGAGACATTACTTGTATGGAGTTTGTGTTGATATTTTCACCAATAACAAAAGTTTTCAATATGTGTTCAACCAAAGGGATCTTAATTTAAGGTAATGAAAATGGTTGGAACTCTTTAAGGACTATGACATGAGTGTTCAATATTATATTGGCAGCGCAAATGTTGTAGTCGACACTCTTAGTAGATTGTCCATAGGCAGTGTGGCTAATGTTGATGAAGGGAAGAAGGAGTTGATAAAAGATATTCACCATTTCTCTATGTTAGGTGTTAAGTTGGTCGACTATAACGATGGTGGTATTCATGTTCAGAATAGGGCTGAATCTTCTATGTTGTTGATGTTAAGGCTAAGCAAAACCTAGATCCATCATTAGTTGAGTTAAAGAAGTTCGTTCCCAAAAGAAAGATAGAGATTTTCTCCTAAGAGGGAGATGGTATGCTTCGGTATCAAGATCAATTATGTGTTCCAGAGGTTGATGATCTTAGGAGGGTGATCATGAGTGTATCCCATAACTCTCATTATTTTATTCACTCGAGATCTACCAAAATGTATTACGATTTGAGAGAAGTGTATTGGTGGCATGATATGAAGAAATATATTTCCAAGTTTGTATCTGAATGTTCTAATTATCAACTAGTCAAGGTAGAGCATCAAAGGCCTAGTGCTTTAACTCAAGATATTGAGATTCCTACTTGTATGTGGAAAGATATGAACATGGATTTTGTGGTTAGGTTGCCTCATATCCGGAAGCAATTTGATTCAATTTGGGTTATTGTTGATCGGATGACTAAATTGGCTCATTTCCTACCATTCAGGACTACCTTCCATGCTGAAGATATTCAAGGTTGTATATCCAAGAGTTGGTGAGGTTGCATGGTATGTCAAGGTCTATCATATAAAATCATGGCACTCAATTTACTTCTCACTATTGGAGATCGTTTCAAAGAGGACTTGGCACCAAGCTAAAGTTAAGTATCATTTTTCATCCTCAAATTGATGGATAAGCCAAAAGGTCAATTCAGACTTTAGAGGACAAGTTGAGGACTTTTGTTTTAGAGTTCAAGGGCAATTGGGCTTATCATATACCACTTATTGAGTTTTCTTATAAGAAAAACTTTCATGCTAACATTGGCATGGCACCTTTTGAAGCTTTGTATGGCAGGACATGTAGATCTCTGTTGGGGTGGTTTGAGTTAGGAAATATGGCTTTTATTTGCCCGACTTTTGTGTTGTAGGCTATGGAAAATGTGAAGTTGATTAGAGATAAGTGAAAAATGGATCAAAGTCGACTAAAGTATTATTCGGATGTTAGGAAGATGGATGTTGAGTTTTCTGTGGGTGATTGGGTGTATGTGAAGGTCTCACCTATGAAGGGTGTAATGCATTTTCATAAGGAACGGCAAGCTAAGTCACCAGTATGTAGGTCCTTATGAGATCGTTGAACGGATTGAGAATATGGCTTATAGGTTGGATTTACCTTCAGATTTGAATTTAGTTCACCTAGTTTTCCATGTGTCTATATTGAGGAATATGATTGGTGAACCTAGTACAATTGTGCCTTTGGAAGGTGTTGAGGTAGAGAATAACTTATCTTAAGAGGAAGTCGTGATTGAGATCTTGGATAGGCAAGTGAAGTTACTTTACAAGAAAGATATGGCTTCAGTTAAGGTGCTTTGGAGAAATCAACATATGGAGTGTGCTACATGGGAAGCGGAGTTGGAGATGATGAAACAATACCCCTATATTTTCCAATTGACTCAAGCCTAAGGTATTAGGTTATTCTTATTAAAATTGGTCCTACTTCTTTCACTCTTATGTTTCACGGTATAATATGAATATATGCGCACGAAAATTATTTAAAAATGATTTGAATGATTTTAAGAATGATTTGATATGAGTTTTAATGACATTATTATTTTTAAGTGATAAAGTATACTTTATAGCTTGTGTTTGTTTGTTTCATGATCAATTCTTTCCTTTCAAACCTTGTTCTAGCACATCCGATGATTAATGTTCCAAAGGGGGAGATAGTGTAAGGACCCGCATATTACATAGCCTTATTGGTGCTTGCAATTCGTTCTAGAAAGTTTCTAACCAAGGTGACACCTTCCACAGGCTGTGTCGAGGAGACTTTAGGTGACCCTTAGCCTTCTGTGTAGAGTGTTGGCCTTAACTTTGGAGTTCAAGACTAACGTTCACACTATATGAACTGACAGTCCATATGGCTCTTTATGGGCTGTGTAGTGGCTTGTATGATGTAGCCTTAGCCCTGAAAACCATATTTTGGCCAAGGCACTTCTCACATGAACCATTCAAGGTCCGTATGGCCTTACGTATGGGCATTGGTGTGAATATTTGTCAAGTATGGAATCACCATCTTAGAACTTCATCAATGAAATTTTGGGTAAATGTGGCTTCACAGAGGGGCACACGGTTCATATGCATTGGTACAGTTCGTGTGACATTGATAGAGAACCCCTGGCAACATTTTATCATCCATTTCATTAATAGTGTTCTTGTAATTTTGGATGATCCTAACATTCTTTTATAACTTTCTATCCTATGCTAAGTCATTCAAATTAGCTAGACTCTTCGTTGTTCATTCAAATTCATTTGACACTTAGAATTTATTCAAACTCTCTCTTAAGAACATCTCTCAAGCGACTAGTAAAGACATAACATGGTAATAAAGGAAAGTCTCTCTTATTCATCAATTTCTTTAGTTTCTTCTTGAGAAACTAAAGTATGTGGAATTGATTCATGGTCTCTTTCAACCATGAAGACCCAAAACTCTTTCACTCATGATTTTATGAAATTGGGCTTACTTTAAACATGGTATTTTAGGTTATTGCTCATTTGATTTAATTGAGGTATAAGCTATGTTTATTTGTTGTTATTGAAGTGATTTAAGCTCTGATATATTGAATTGCATGATGATTATGAAGACTTGAATATGCATTATCCCTTTAAAGTTTGTTTTAAACATGGGTAAATTAAAGTATGGTTTGAATGTGGATTTTACTTATGGATTTACTTGAATGTCATATAGTATTATTGATTTAAGAGTGAATATCATTCCCATTTCTATTTACGTATCACTGATGGCATATGGGTTAATGAGCATTGGATTTTGATAAAAATGATTCAATGGGTTAAGCCTACATATGTTTATAAAAATGATTCGGTGGGTTAAGCTCACATATATGGCCGTGACAAGAATGTGATCACATAAATGTCTCTGGTATGGCTCTTTGATAAATAATGGGTGGTTACACCATATTGATACTGTGATATGCATGAAAAATATGATATGAACTATGATTTGTCTTTTTAGCCAAAGTATGAATGATTATGAAGAATGTATGGGTTTTAAGCCCAAGTATGCTTTGAAATGTTTTCAAATAACTTGCACATATTTGTAAGCATGTATATGTATATGTATTCTTGTGGGATGATGAGTTTGCACTGATGAGATTAGAGGCCTCAGGTCTATCCCTAAGGGTCCTCTTCCTCTCTCTTGAACTATATGCCAGTATAGGTATTTGATATCGAAACTCTCACCAAAATAGGAGGCCCATAAGGTGCAGTTACAAATTCTGATATGATATGATGTGAATGAAAACCATATCAACAATGGGTGGCCTGTAAGGTGAAGTATGATTTATCTTTGGCAAATAGACCGCCTCTTTTCTGGTGTGAGGGTAACATTGGGATTCCAAGTAATAGCTCGCTTTTTCATATATGTTGGTTAAGGTCTCATCCCCTCTTTATATAAGCATTATGGCATTTCATGCATCATTGATTCCATGGCATATTGTTATATTACTATTCTTTTGTATATATCTCTTTTGATATATATGCCCTTCCCATCTAACATTGAATGCAGGTTTGTTAAGTTCATATGCATTGCATGCTTACATACTTAGTATATTTAAACATACTGACACATAATTTTTGCCTATATGATCTAACCATGTAGGGACCTGAGACTATATTTATCCACCTTTTGACAGCTATTCTGGTTCGTAGAAGTTACTGTGGTGAGTTCTAACATCCAAGGACAAGCCATCATCTATCTACCTTTTATGTTTCTATCAGTTATCTTATATTTACTTTGAGGGTAAGCTTGGGACATGTCCTGGCCTCCATCCTTTTTTACGACTAGAGATATTGTTTGACATCTTGTAGATTCTTGTACAGATATATGTGATGTGTGGTTATTTGAATATTATAATTATGGCAATCTATTTGATATGGTTTTCATGATTTGGTTACTATATGATGTGTATATGTATTATGCTCTAGAAATATGGAAGCCCCTAAGTCCCATTTCGACCCCATAGAGTGAGTTATACTTACATGCCCCTTAGTCATTATATGTTATATGTGATGTGATTCATGCAGATCCCTATCCCTATGATATCCCCATAGCGTTACTTTCCCATCACTTAGAACTATATATTTACTAACTCTTTTACGCTTCCGAATCGATGATGTGAATTTGGATAATTTGAAGCTTGTTTGGGGACTCTCAGGGTTCTATTTGCCATATCAATCCTATATCCTAGGTTCGAGTCGTGACAATTCTTTTCCAAACTTTCTCGGTCAAAATTCCCAAAAATTAGACAAAATTAGCGAGTCACATAGGCTTTCGAATCACTCAAACTGTATGAAAAAATGAGCTTGAAAATAGAGTGTAAAGTTAGTACATAAATGTGTATGACTTGCTAGAAAGAATGCCACATATATATAGTTGTTGATCTACCATGACATTGCCACATGGCCCAGCCTAACACTGCGACATGGCAGCACTTCTGAATGCCACATCACCCCTCTCTCTTGCGCCACCTTCCAATCTCTTTTTTTATCTTTTTGGGCTCGTTCGGACTCTGATTTTTTCAAACAAACTATACAACCATATGGATCTTAATGCTTCAGATCCAACATTGTAGTCAAAAATTACAATGGAGCTTTTTACAATAAATTGAAAGTCCAAGTTCTTTATACGTAATATTTAACAAAAAGTCCCGAGGGGTAAAATCACATTCGTACAACCCCTGTATTAAACAAGGGGTTGTCCTAGATAAAATGAATATTTTAGAGCTAGCCATGCTATCAAAATTCTCATTTGGGGCACACTTCCGAAGGTCATTGACTGGGTCGACTATGAATCAATTTCGGCAATCAACTTTGTAATCCATAATATAATCGCACCGGAAATGCTCCCAGCATAATTTGACCGCTCCAGAGTTAATGGAAATATCAAAATTCCAGTTTATGGCTATTTACTATAACTTTACGTGAAAATTTAATTTTGCAGGTATAACTCCCGAGTTAACTCAAAAATCCACCTAACTCAAAAATAACCCAGCCAATAGTCATTCCAATAGTCCTAACAACTCACTATTGAGCTAAGGTCACTATACACATACTCAAATCCACAAAATGCTTGCAAAACCATACAAATGAACGGGAGGTGCATTACAGATACTAAAGGAAATGGGAGATAGTGAGTATGGATTTCATTACAAGGTTGCTAAGGACAAAAAAGCTATTTGTGAATAGAATAATTAAAATAACATACTTTTTACCGATAATGACTTCTTGTGGTGCCGTGGATTATGCTAAGGTTTATATTCACGAATTACTGAAATTGTAAAGCATACCATTGTTTATAATATCAAAAAGAGGTGAAAAATTTACTTCTCATTTTTTTGAAGTCATCAAAAAGGGCCTTGGTACAAATTTGAAATTAAGTATCGCTTACCCTCAAATAGATAGACATGCTGAAAGAACAATACAAACCATGGAGGATATGTTAAGGGTGTCTGTGCTTGATTTTAAAGAAAGTTAGAATGATCACTTGCCTCTTATTCAATTTTCTTGCAACAACAATTTTCATCCTAGTATTAGTATCGCCCCTTTTGAAGCATTTTATAGTAGAAAATGTGATCACTGGTGGGATTGTTTGCAGTTAGAGAAATTCCCTTAATAGGAATAAACTTGGTGCTTGATGCTATGGAGAAGTTTAAAGTCATAAGGGAAAGGTTGAAGGCTTCCCAAAGTTGACAAAAGTCATATGTTGATATTAGGAGAAGAGGATTGATGTTTAGTGAAAGTGATTGGGTGTATTGAAGGTTTTCCTCATGAAAGGAGTCATGCTTTGGGCAAGAAAGGCAAATCGAGTCTAAGGTATGTGGGACCTTATGAAATAGTAAAGAAAGTTTGAAAGATATCCTATGAATTTGATTTCCCTATTGAATTAGCTATGGTACATCTGATGTTTCATGTTTCCATGATAAGGAAATACTTTGGTGATCCTAATTCCATCTTTCCATTCAAAGAAGTGACTATTGAGGAAGATTTGACTTATGAAGAAATATCGATCAAGATCTTAGACTGATAAGTAATGAAGTTGAGAAATAAGGAGCCGCATCTATCTAGTTGTTATGGAGAAATCAACAAGTTGAAAGTGCAACTTCGGAGGCTGAAGCAGGTATGATAAAACAATACCCATACCACTTTCCTTCTACTCAAGCCTAAGATATTTAAATACGATCTGTTCCTTCAGAATTCTCATAAATGCAAATTTTTAGTTAAGTTGCATACATGCATGATATAAAAATTATTTTTGAATGATATTTGATGTAATTAGTTTTGAATGATATTTGATGATTTTATGAAAATGATGATTAAATTGTAACTTTTCATATATGCTCTGATGATGATTTTGTTTCTACTCTATTCAAGCATAATTCTATCTCATTCGAGGACAAATGATCTTAAGGGGGAGATAATATAACACCTCTCATGTTTCTAGGCTTGGAAAATTGGAGCACCGAAAATTTACTGATAGCCAGAACTTATGTGCCAATTTATGGTCCATAAAAGAATTCACGGGTCGTAGATGATATAGTGGGAAGTTCCCAGTGAAAATGAAAAATTGAATGATTTTTGAATGTCTATTTATGAATTATCAAATAAGCCCATATGTTTGCCCAAGGCCTGTAAGTAAGTCTCATAGGTGGAGGCCTTAATAGGAAAAACTTTATCTAAGTCAAGGGTCTTTCCAAAAGTGCTCTGCACCTGTAATTTTCTCCATGAGCTATGCTACATGTTCGTGGGTCAGAAGCTGCAATTCTTGTATCTCAACATTTATGACACCCTAACCCACGAGGTGAGATACGAGTCATAACTTGATTCATGAACCATAGAAGGGGTTTTATAGACAACTCTGATATTTTATTACTCTAACTACCCTAATTGACATAACCTCTATAAAGTCCTATTCCTAACTCATTTAAAGCTTTTAATTCTCAAATTTCTCTCAATGGTTCTTAATAATTCCCTTTCAAAGTCAAGGGTTCCAATAAAGCTAAAGCATGAAGATTCACCAAAGGTTTTCCTGATTTTTCATTCAAATTCTAAGAATTCTTCTTAAGTTATTTAGGGCTTTATTCATGGATTAGGTTTATCGGTGGAGTCCAATCCAAAACTTTTTTTTATCAAAATTTCATGATGAATCCTTATGTACTTTTAACCTATGATTCCATATGCATGGTTTATGATTCCATTGTGATTATTTTGATTAATTAAGCATGAATTACTATGAATTTCATGATGTATATGAATTTCAAGTAAAAGTATGTGATTCTAATGTATGCATGATTAGGGCTTAATAATTTATTGTGGATTCCATTGTTAATTAATGATTTAACTAGTTTTAATTGAATATTTTCTATATGAATCCTACTTAATTGCATGATTTTGACTCAAATATCTATGGACCCATATTTAGCCCTAGTCTTTATGAGAAAGCTATAGATTTCTATGATTATGACTTCAAGTATGAAAGTATATTTAAGTGATGATGATATTATGATAACGATAATGTTAAGCTTGATAATGCTATGATAAAGAGGGTGTTGAGTACCCTAATGTCAATGATGATGCTAAGGTGTGCATGTCTACCGATATTATGATGAAAGCAAGTAGATGTACTATTCTTATGACATAATGTTTAATGAAATCTATAATGATTATTTTAAAATCTACGAAGGCATAATTCTAGTGAAGTATGAATTATATATATACATGATTTATGTATTCCATGGAATATGACTTAGCACCATGTGGACTTGTGTAAGGGAGACTATCCCCAAGGGTCTTTATATAAATCCTCAAGCACCACAACTATCTGCCACGTAGTAATGATGCTCATATTATATGCCTCAAAGGTGGCAATATAGACTCCGCTTAGCTTGATGTAGAGTGAACATTAATATTTCATGCAATAGTTCACATGGTCATATATATAGGTTATGCTCCACTTCCCACATATTTATGCTAAGGTTAAGAATAGATTTCTGACACTTCTTCTAATAATTTTTAAATTGCATGCTCATATACATTTTGTTCCTCTCTCATTAGTTATGATTTGTATATATTGATATTATTGGGATGTACTTTGATTCATGTCATACCTACAAACTTAGTACATTCTATATGCTAATGCATACTTCTTTTCCTACATAATCTAACCATGTAGGGATGAACAACGAGGAGATTATTCCATATTGAGGCTAGCATGTGGGTTCCTAACCTTGAAGACTTATTGGAGAGTTCCCAAGCTTGGGGAACAAGTCCTTATGATGCTTTTTATTTCTTTTTTGTTGAGACTTTATCATTTATTTTTGATGTATATCTTGAGGGTGAATTAGTGAGCTATGTGGTAAACCCTACTAAGATCTATGAGGTAGGGCATGAATTGGACAAATTGATAGGATATATTTTCATAATCTTGCTTATTTACATTTTGTCTTACTTCATCTCTTATATGTGCATATTTTACCTCATAAATTCTTACAATATGAATATGATGCTTGGATGGGATGCCTTCGGGTGTCATTTTCTTTGTATCACAACTAGGCCCTAGGTTCGAAACATGATATAGGTTCATTTACTATTGATTTAGTTTAAATTCAATTGCTTCTATTCCACATGGTTTTTATTCAATTTTGTAATTTTAACATCAATTATATATGGACCCATACTTTACCCTAATTCTGTAACATCAAGCTATGATTTTCATGAATATGATTTCATGTATGTAAGTATGTTATGAGGCTGATGATGAGCGTGATCGAAAACTCTAATATTCATGAAATAATGATAACATAAAGAGTACATCCACACTCTATGAAAGCATGTAGATGGACTATTCTTATGATGTGAAGTATTTTACTTGAAAACTAAGGAAGTATGATTTTGATGACCACAATGATATCTATGTATATTGAATTATTATCTATTCTGTTGGATTTTACTTAACACTGAATGTGCTTAAGTGAGAGAAACTATTCCTAAGGATACTTATATAAATCCTTAATTCTCATAACTGTATACTACCCATAGGATTATCTTATATCCCTATATGGTATTATGTTACTGGATCCATTTATATATGTCACTCACTCTAACGGGATAGACCCCATAAGGTGAGGTATTGTCCACCTAGGCAAGTAGACTATTTTTTCTCTGTTCTAGAGCCAACATTAGAATTCCATGTAGTAGTATGTATGGTCTTATTGTCGTTAATGGTTCTTCTACCATATATGTAGACATTCTTAGTTATTAATTATTTTTAAATGCTTCCTTCATGATTTTAAACATGCAATGATCATTCATTTCTTGTTGTTATTCTACTGATATAATTATGCATATTGCTATTATGGTTACGAAGTTTCTTGGCATACCTATATACTTAGTACATTTCACATATTAATGCATACTTTTTTGCATATATGATACAACCATGTAGTGATGATCGATGACAAGACTACTTCTCACATTCATTGCTAGAGTTTGACATTATATCCAGAAGATTATTGGTTAGTTCCAATGCTTCAAGGACAATCCTTGGCTATCTTATTTTTATATTTTTATAATGATATTATGTGCTTTCATTCCTTGTTATAGAGGGAGAGATAATTGTATGTTCTAGACCCCACCAAGATGGTACTATATAGAGGCATGTGTGGACGCATTGATGTAACTCCTTCTAATGGGGGAATTATGGATTCTTATGTTTTCTGCAAGTTTTACTTATTATTATGCTTTAAATCATTATGTTTGGTGATGATATGAACAAGAGACTTAGATAGAGTGCCTTCAATTTCCACATTCACCATGTCATGACTACGCTTTGGTTTGGGTTGTTACACCAAGTGTCCTATGAGCGGAAGGAATCATGGAGGTGATTTCTTGAGAGGTGCAAATGCTTATTTTGGTTGTGGAAATATGGGCGAAAAGATATCCAAGTGTCCTAATATTGCTACGAAAAGGAAAGAACGGTGTCAACAAGGTGAAATGGTTCAAAAACGAAAAGTGCAACAAGGTATGCAAACTTATGGAGGTGGTCCATGTGGCAAGCGATTCTATGCTTTACATTCTAGGCTAGAGGTTAAGGAGACTCCCAATGTGGTTATAATTATGTTAAGAGTCTTTGATCTTGATGTTTATGCTTTATTTGACTTCAGTGCAAACATAGTTTTATTACTCCTTATCTTTCAATAAAATTTGATGTGTCTTTCAATGTCTTATTAGTGTTACGATCTAAACTAGGGCCTAGATATGACATGGCGAATAGGAACCCCAAACAGGCCTTATCATATCATATACACATCCTTGGTCATGGAAGCAAGAGTAAACATCAAGAGAAAGCATAAACAAGGAAAATTGTGACTAAGGGAGAGAATTTAATACTTAAATAATATGGATGAGTCAAAACTCAAGCATAATACATAACCTCTACAATAACACCTCTAGACATAGAACTTAACGGGGGACAAGATAAGAAATTAGGCTCACCATCGTAGTAATGACAACAAGTATTCCAAAATATACAAGATGTAGTCAAGCTATAAGCATGTAAAAAGATAGATATTATCCCTCGACATGAGGACTCACCAAAAGTTAACTTGAGCAATCTGTCTAACCATGTGAAGGAAAATCAATACGAGCTCTGTTTACTACATGGTAACATCATGTATCCATAGAGTATCTATTAGTATGTTTTAATGTAATAAGTATGTAACATGAAAAAAACAAGAGATAGGCAACATAGTCAAAATATATAATGATAATCAATAGATAGAGTAATAACAATATGGCATGTATGATCAATGCTTGAAGTAAAATATGCTTAGTCAAAATCAAGAAATGTAAACTCAATGTAGAGTAAAAATATATCTCAAAATTCGTGTGTGATATCAAAAATCCAACTTGATATTCTTGATCAGGGGAAAAATTAAGTGGGGAATGAGTCTAACCATGATTTTAGAAAAGCTGTAGCAAAATTTATTTTTCCAAGTTTGCGTAAAACAGTGGAGATCTGCGATGGTACCACTATGCGTAGCCATCATGGACCAGTGTAAAATTTTACTCAGCGATAGGTCCTTAATGTGGACCAGATATGGACCTGTGTATTTTTCTGCCATTGAGTTTTATCTCGATCCAATTCTTTTGGGTCTTGGGCCTAAGCCTTCCTATGCGTGAAAATACCTATACTTAGTCATATTTCACCTATATATAATCCAAGACATTCCACAATACACTCTCAAAACCATAGACTAATATTTCTCTCAAACTTTAAGTGTACAAATCTCTTCCGGATCTTAAGGAATTCATCCAAGCTTCAAGTCTCTATTCACATCTTTATCAGGAAATTCTCCAAAACTAAGGTTTGTGGGTCTTAACATTAGGTACTTTCACCCATGGTGCTCAAGCTTCTTTTTTACTTAAATTGCATGATTTCAAGTTGATTTACTTATAGGTATTAGTTAATATGAGTTAGACTATGATCCATATTAGGGTTTCATGAAATTATGACTATTTTAGCAAGTTTTGAGCTATGAATCTAATATTTATGTGGGATGTGATAAAGGTTTTTGATATATATATTTCTTAAGGGTGTTACCAAGTATTGATGGATGATTTTACATCAAATTTTCTTGTATGATTTCATCCCTAAATTCAATGGTTTTACACTAGCACTACACACCCACCAAGTGTTTGATAAAATGTCCAATTATGATTTCTTGAGGAATTGAAGGTCCAATACATTTATTATGAGATAAATGACATTATGCTGATGAAAGGAACGTATGTATATGATATTCTTCTATAGTGTTTTGGAAATTGACCATGCTCCACTTTGGGAAGGGAGGGCGGTTGTGAGCCCGGCTAACCATGTCGAGGGGTTTGTACCTTGATAACCGGGGTGAGGGGTTTAAACCTCAATCTCCATGGATGGTAGGATGTAATAATCCACCAACGATTCAAAGGGTTTGTACCTTGATAACCGAGTTTAGGGGTTTGTACCTCAATAACTATTGGTTGTAGGGTGATGGTCTAGTAATCAATCAAGGAGTTTGTACCTTGATAACTAATTGAGAGGTTTGTATATAAATCACCATGGGGGGTAGGGTGAGATTATCCACCAACCAATTGAGGGGTTGGTACTTCAATAGACTATGAATTCTATAATGATGGTCTCTTCTTGCACATATATTATGTTCTACGTAAGCATGATTTACTTCAAGAATCTTTCATGCATGTCATATTGTTAATTGCTACTCCTTCCTCTAACTATGCATTTTGATTACATTTCTTCTCTTCTATTGCATTGCATCCTACATACTCAGTACATTTAAATGTACTAACGCATACTCTATATGCACATCATATCACCATGTAGAAACTGGAGCTCCTATTGATCCTCTTCCACGCAGCTAGATAGACTGTTCAAGCTAATTTTTGGCGAGTCCTTATTTTCTTGGACAATATCTATCTTCTCTCATACTTATGTTTAGACTATATCTTGTATATTTTGATTACTTATTATCATTATTATAAGGGTGAGCCCCGTTGCTTGTCTTGTCCCTCACTAAATTCTATGTTTAGAGGTATTATTGGACAAATGTGTAATGACGGTATAAGCTTGACTCTTGATGTTTTATGAAATGAATGTTTTCCCTTAGTCTGTATGCCCTTATTTCCACTCTTCTATTTTTGTTTAAATTGCTTCCACAACCAAGGATGTGTAATGATATATTAAGAGGCTTGCTTGGGGTTCCTTTAGGTTCCCCATGCCCCCTGTTACATCTAGGCCCTAGTTTGGGTCTTGAAAAAATTACTATCAAAGCACTAGATTGTTTATAGTCCTTGGAGTCCAGTAGATTTTGTTGATTAGAGTCTTATTCATTGTTGTGAAGTGCACTACAAATATGAATGGGAGGCTATGTGGCATTTTAGGAAATGTCTCCCTTCTTCTTGATCTATGTCATGCGATAAATTTAAGTCCCCTAAGACTTATTTCTTATTTTAATCCTTGTTTTTCAGAATATGTCTAAAGCTACTCCGGATGGTGATATATCAAATATAGAGGTTTGCAATGCTCTATGGGTATTGACCAAAGTAGTGATAAAATTTCAATTCAACTCAATCAACAAGTGAGTGTCCTAAGACTTCAAGTTGTATGAGAAGTAGTAGTGAGGCGAATAGGGCCCAGTTTGGGAAAGTCCCAAAGATATAGGTGATGCTATATGTACAACATATGGTAAGATTCATAGAGGCTCATGTTTGAAGTACACCAATACTTGTTTTCATTATGGTAAAGAGGTGCATCAGAGGAAAGATTATCCTTGTAAATGCAAGAAGGGTAAAGGGGGTGATGATGGGGTGACTCATCTTAGATGCCCAAGATGTGAGACAAATCATAGTGGCGCATGTTAGAGAAACACGGGTGCATTCTTTGGAAGTGCTGAGATGGGCCATAAAATTCTGAATTGCACATGCTCACAACAAAGGTAAGGATGACCGACCACAAGGGCAAGGTGGTCATGTTGATAAAGAGGCTCAAGGTAGCCCAGGAGATGCCCCACAGCACACTAAATTTTATGCTCTTCAAGGGAGGTAAGGATGGGATAAGGTGCCCAAGTTGTTGTGTGAACATTTGGAGTCTACCCCCCTTTGTTGAGTCTATTGTTATTAGAAAGTTCATAGGTATTGTTTTGTATTCATATTGCATTAGGTCTTGTCTTGTGACTCATTGGGTTTGATGTGGTGTATTTTGATGTCATACTTAGGATGTATTAGTTGCATGCTTATTGTGTCTCCATTGATTGTAGGTCCCATAGAGTTAGATTCCAATTCCCTAATAAACTCGTCCTTGAATGGGGGACTTGTAATGTGGTTGTGAAGGGTAAGTCCATTTCTTGTCCTAAGATACAATTGATCTCTAAGGGTTGAAATTATCATCTTGTAAGAGTTAGGGGTGTTGAACCTAAGTTATTTCCGGTGATCAATGAGTTAGTGAATGTCCTTTCCGATATTTTGAATTTGGGGTGGTGTCTTTGGTTTGACTTAAGCACTGTTTATGTCTATAGGTCTCATGAATGGGGTCTTTAATCCCTACTTTATTATGTTTGTGGTGATCTCTAGTGATGAAGTATTGATTTATTTAGAGCTTGTGAACCATTTGAGGGTAGTGTTGTAAATCTTGGGAAAGAGAAGTTGTATGCTAGGTATGAGAAGCTCAAATTTTGGTGGAAGAAGGTTACCTTTCTAGGTAATGTGACATTGAGGGATGTATTAAGGTGGATCCTAAAGACATGGATATGATAAGAAATTGGCCTAGACTATTGATCGCATCAGATATTAGAAGTTTCTTGGGCTTAGCAGGTTACTACCAGAGGTTTGTGAATATGTCCTCTTCTGTTCTTTCTCCAGTAATTAAGTTGACACAAAAGAAGTTTAATTTTGTGTGGACCGATGAGTGTGAAAGGTGTTTCCAAACCTTGAAAGATAAGCTTGTCTCTGCTCCTATCTTGTCTCTACTGGAAGGGCCAAAAGGATTTGTTGTGTATTATGATGCCTCCCAGATTGGTTTAGGTTGGGTGTTGATGCAAAAATGGTAAGGTGACAGCCTATATTTTTAGACAATTTGAGATACATAAGAAGGATTATCCTATCTATGACCTCGAGTTAGCCACAGCAGTAGTTACTTCGAAAATTTGATGTCAGTATTTATATCGGGTACGTGTTGATTTGTTTACCAATCATAAGAGTCTCCAATATGTCTTCGCTCAAAAAGGATTTTAGTTTGAGGCAAAGAAGGTGGTTAGAACTTCTTAAGGATTATGACATGAGTATGTATTATCACCCTAATAAAGCTAATATGGTGATGGGTACTTTAAGTAGGGCGTCCATAGGTAGCCTAGCTCATGTTGTTGACAGTGGTAGCAAAGGGGTGACTAAGGATGTCCATCGGTTGGCTAGATTGGGAGTTAGGTTGGAAGAGGTTGACAATGGTGGTATTGTGATTATTGGTGGTTCAAAAATTTTCCTTTGTTGATGAGGTAGATGCAAAGAAAGATCTTTATCTCTCCTTGTTAGAATTGCAGGCTTTGGTGAGTGTTGACAAGGTAGAAGTTTTCTCCAAGGGGGATATGGTGCCCTTTGGTATCATGATTTGTTATGTGTGCCTAGTGTGGGTCACTTGAGAAAGAGGTTTCTTGATGAGACTAATAATAGCTATCATTCTAGCATTCGTATGGCTCATTTTGAGGCCCTCTACAGTAGGCATAGTAGATCACTGGTTAGGTGGTTTGAAGTAGGAGAAATGGCTTTGTTGGGTCCGAATATTGTTATGGAGGCCATGGAGAAGACAGGTGTAGTTATGGAAAGGTTGAAAATATCCCAAAGTCATCAAAGTTCCTACGCTAACATGAGGATAAGGGATCTTGAATTTAAAGTTGGTGATTAGATCTATTTGGAGGTTTCACCCATGAAGAGTGTGGACCGGTTTGGCAAGGGAAGGAAATGATTTTATGGTTTGTAGGTTCTTATAGAGTGTTGAAGAGGATTGATACTGTTGCATATGAATTGGAGTTGCCTATGAATAGGGATATGGTTCATCTAGTTCTTCATATATCTAGGTTGAGGAGATGTGTTGGTGACTCAAGTTCTATAGAACTTTTTGAGGTTGCAGGTGTTATGGAGGATAAGTTGGTTTAATAGAAGATCCTAGCGAAGATATAGCATGGATGCATGGGAAGAGTTGATTAATAAAGATATAGTATTCGGTAAGGCCTTTTGGAAGACTCATCAAGTCGAAAGTGTCTTGGTGCTGGCATGGAGAAGTAGTACCTCTTTCATGCTATTCAAACTTATGATAACATGTCAAGTTCTTTTCTTTATGGTTCCAATTCTTCAGTTTAGCCCTCATGTCATTGCATACATTCATGTTTACATTGTCAAGTTCATGATGATTTTACACTTATGTTGAGATTTTTGAAATGATGTTTAAGTGCATTGTTGCATCCTTATGTGGGCTGAAATTTTCATGTTTAGTTCTATCATATACCTTCCTTTGATATTCAGGAATGAATGTTCCCAAGAGAGAGATATTGAAACTACCCAAAAAAGTGCCAAGAATCATAATTTTCATATATCTTAAAATCCCTGCATGATATTGAAAATCTGACTTAAATTCTTGATCAGGGGGCAAAATTGTGTGAGAGATGGGTCTAATCCAAATTTTAGAGCAACCATAGAGAAATTTAATTTTTCCAAGTTTGCATAAAACAGTAGCAATCTGCGATGGTACTGCAATGCGTAGCCATCGTGGAGCAGTGTAAAGTTTGCAACTGTGAATGGTCTACATCACGGACCAGACATAGATGTGTGTATTTTATTGCTAATGATTTTTATCTCCGTGCAAGGCTTTTGGCTCTTAGGTCTAAGCCTTCCCATGTATGAAAATACCTATACTTAGCCATATTTAACCTTATTCCCTAATACATTCTCAAACCCTTAGACTAATATTTCTCTCAAAATTCTAGTGTCCAAATCTCCCATGTTTCCATTCAAATCTTCATCAACAAATTCTCCAAAACTAAGGTATGTGGCTTTCAACAATTGGGTCATTTAACCCATGGTGACCAATCTTCGTTTTTAGTTAAATTGCATGATTTTGAGTTGATTTACTTATGGGTCTTACTTATTATGAATTAGATTATGAACTCTATTGGAGTTTCATGAAATTGTGACTATTTTAGCATGTTTTGAGCTATGAATCTAAGTTCTATTATGAGATTTGATAAAGGGTTTTTATATATATTCATTGAGAGTGTTACCAAGTAGTGATGGATCTTTTTACATTGAATATTCTTGCATAATTTCATCCCTAAATGGCATTGTTTTACACTAGTACTACACACCCGCCGTGAATTTTATAAAATGTCTGCTTATGATTTCTTGAGGAATTAAAGGTCCAATGCATGTCTTATGAGATTAATGACTTTATGATGATGAAAGGAACACACATATATTATTTGATCCTATATTATTTTGGAAATTGGCCATGCCCCACTTGGGTGGGTGTTGTGCACCTAGGTAACAATGACGAAGGGTTTGTACCTCATTCACCATGGGTGGTAGGGTGAGACAATCCACTAATCAATCGAGGGGTTGGTACATCAATAGACTATGAATTCTAAATGATGGTCTCTTCTTGCACATGTATTATGTTCTATGTAAGCATGAATTACTTCAAGCATCCTTCATGTATGTCATATTGTTATATGCTACTCCCTGCCTATAATTATGCATTTTGGTTATATTGCTTATCTCTTATTACATTGCATCCTATATACTTAGTACATTCAAATTTACTAATGCATACTCTATGCTTACATGATATCACCATGTAGTAACCAGAGCTCCTATTGATCCTACTCCGCGTGGCTAGATGGATTGTTGAAGTTAGTTTTGGTGAGACCTCATGTCCGGGGACAATATATATATTCTCTCATGCTTATGTTTAGACTATATCTTGTATATTTCTATTACCTATTCTCATTATTATGAGGGTGATCCCAATTGCATGTCTTGGCTCCCACTAATTTCTATGTTTAGAGGTATTGTTGGACAAATGTGTAATGATACTATAAGCTTGACTCCCTTGGTGTTTCATGAAATGAAGGTTTTCCCTTAGTCTTCATGCCCTTATTTCCACTTTTTTATTATTGTTTAAATTGCTTCCGTGATCAAGGATGTGTAAGGATATATAAAGAGGCTTGCTTGGGGTTCTTTCGGGTTCCCCCATGTGCTATGTCACATCAAGGCAGTAGTTTGGGTCAGGATAGTCATGATTGATTATACATTATGTCATGGCCTCATCAGTAGAAGTCCTTCGGTATACTTACATTATGATAAAATCTCTTTGATAAGAAAGTGGGTGTACTTACCTTACGATATAATCTTATCGACAAGAGAGATCCTACCATATGACATGTCCTTTTTGGTAGGTTGTCCCTACCATATGATATAATCTTTTAAGCAGGAACCATGAGTCATTCTACCATATGGTATGGACTCTTCAGTAAATTGCCCATACCTTACGATATAATCTTTTAAATAGGGGTACCTATTAGCTCATCAAACCATCACATCAAAGGATCATGAAGAACTCCACATTTCTCATGAAGACAAAACATACTATAAAGGTGAAAAAATCTTATTATAATTCATGGAAGCTTTTCAAGAGTTTTAAATATTTATTTGGAACACATAAAGTGTCACAACATACTTGTCAAGTAAAATAACAGAAAAGTCTGTCACCAACATCATCAATCCTTTAATAAGCATTTTATCAAATATTTGGTTGGTGTGCAATGCAAGTGTAAAACCATGCAATTCATGAGTGAAATCATGCAGGTAGCATCAATGTAAAATGACCCACCAACACTTGGTAATACCCTCTTGAAATATACATCAAAACCCTTCACCAAATCTCAAGATAGATCAAAGATTAATAGCTCAAAACTTTCTTAAACAGTCACTTTTACGAACTCCAACATAGTTCATAGTTAAATTCATAGTAAGTAAGACCCATAAGTAAATCAGCTTAGAAATATGAGTTTTATGTAAAAATGGAGCTTGGGCACCATGGGTGAAAGGACCCAATGGTTGAAACTTACATACCTTAGCTTTGGAGAATTTCTTGATGACGATTGGAGCGGAGACTTGAAGCTTAAGTGAAATCCTTAAGATCAGGAATTAGTTTGGAACCCTTGATTTTGAGTAAAATATTTGTCTAAGTATTTGGGAGAGTATTGGGGAATGTCTTGTATGATATGAAGGTAAAATATGGCTAAGTAGAGGTTTTTTCATGTATGGGAAGACTTAGGCCCAAGACCTAAAGTCCTTTGACCAGAACATGGAAACTAGCCAAAAATTACACCTCTCTAAGCCATGGCGCATTGTGGATGGGACACGCTTGGTCATTGGAATTCACAAACTTTAAAATTTTGAATTTTGCTATGGTTGCTCTAAAATCGTGATTAGACCCATTTTTCACTCTATTTTACCCCTTAAAATAGAATATGAAGTCGAATTTTTAACATCACGCATGGATTTTGAGATATATGGAAATTACGATTTTGGGCACTTTGGACGCACATTTTCGATCATTTTTTTGGGATCGTTTCAACATCTCTCCCTTCGTAACATTCATCCCTAAATGTAAACGAAACATACATAAGAAAAGTAGTTAGGGAGAAATCATCCCCAACAAGAATACAACAATACATTTAAAACACCATTGCCAAAATCTCAATATTAGTGTCAAAATCATCATGTACTTGTCAACATAAACATGAATGCATGCAAGTGACATAGGAGCTGAAACATAGGGCTTGAAATCATAAAAAGGACTTGACGTGTTGTCATAAGCTTTAATAGAATAAAGGATGTGAGGATATTTCTTCTATATGTCAGCTCTGGCTCCCTGAGAGACACTATCGAATTGACGATTCTTCTGAAGGGTCTTGATGAACACTACATCTTTATTAATCAACTTTTCCACCAATTCAACCAATATCCCCACCGAGACCTTCTCCTAAGGCAATGTATCCTCCACAACACCCACAACCTCAAACAGTTTTGTAGCACTAGAGTCACTAACACATCCTGTTAACCTAGAAGCATAAAGAAACAGATAAACCATATCTATATCCATCGACAATTTCCATTCGCATATGACATTAACAATATTCTTGAATACTCTATAACAACCTACAAACCATTAACTCAATTACCTTTCTTGCCATATCGGACCACACCCTTCATGGGTGGGACTTCCAAGTGAACAGAATTATCAACACACATATAGCGTACCTTACTATCTAATGACACCATCTCCCCTTTGGGAGAAAACCTCCAGTTCACCACCTTACACCAAAGCATTCAATTCTAACAAGGCAGAGTCAAAGCCTTGCTTTGCTTTTATCTAATCAACCAAGAAAGATTAAGAACCATTAGCCACTACTACACCACCATAGTCAACTTCTTCCAACCTATCTCCTAATTTAGCTAACCAATGGACCTCCCTAGTTACCTCTTTGCCACTATCAACAACATGTGCTAGGCTACCCATAGACACCCTACTTAAAGCATCAACTAAGACATTAGCCTTACCCGAGTGAGAATGCATACTCATATCATAGTCCTTAAGAAGCTCTAACCACCTTTTTATTACCCATAATTCACAATTGTTATGTTTAGAAAAACAACCTCTTATCTCCCAAGATTTGCAACAGTACCCCCAAATGATTCATAAGCTCTAAGTAAGCTAATACTCCATCACTAGAGACCACCATAAGTATGACAAGTTAGGGTTTTAAGACCCTATTCACGAAACCCATATGCATAGCTGGTGTATTAGACAAACCAAAAACTCCACCACGACTTAAAATACTCACTCCTAGTTCGAAAAGACACTTAGGGAAATCACCTATGTAATGACCTGGCCCAACACTATGAAGTATTATCTGCTCTTGGGCCTAGCCTATCACGGATTTATCCCTTTGGGATCACCCAAAAAGGCACCTCACAGTACATAGACCAGTCTTTTAATTATATACCCAGCATCTTTCCTATGATTTTTTGATGTGCAGTATCTCATCTTAATATGCGTTGATACATACACCCCATCTATGGACTCAACGTCCTCGTTGAGGTTTGCCTCACTGCATTGGATTTGGCTAGACTCAGCCCTATGATTTGTCCTACCTCACTGGGATTTGCCTAAACCTAGTTGAGCTCTAAGCCTACATTGACAAGGCTGACACAAGAGTGACACTTATACCATCTGTAACAACCTAACCTAACATTATGAAGTATTGTCCACTCTTGGGCCTAGCCCATCATGGATTTATCCATTTAGGCTCACCCCAAAAGGCGTCGCACGGTATATAGATTAGTACTTTACTTATATACTAGTATCTCTCTTGTGTTTCTACAATGTAGGACATCTCATCTCAAGATAGGTAGTTACAACATACCCTCATCCTCACTTGGGGACATAACCCAAACAGAAGATCAATCTTATAGAAATGACTAGCCCATTATAGTTGACCAAATAGATCATCCGTCCTTAACTATCATATTACAACCTTAAGGGTACTACACTCATTGAAAGCATGATATGCAAGTATCTAAACTACCCCAAGACCTCTACCCCATGAAACTAAATTCAACCAAGATCAAAAGACAAGACGCTATGCATTAAGAATATGGAGCAACCCTTGTAAGCCTTTCTAGCAATGATAGACTCATATAACCAAACATTACTAGCAACAAAAGGAATAACTAAAGAAATAGCAACTCCCGAAACTATCAAAGCATGCACAACAAAAATAAAGAAAACCCTTAGCATACTGGTAGCATCATCAGGCGCCTCATCCCCTACTTGCCTACTTTGAAGAGAATAGAACCGATTACATATTAGAGTACTCCCTTGATCAACATCACCACCTTTACTCTTGTTTTGAGAATATGTTCAAACCAAAATTTTTTGTCCTATCTCACCACACTCAAAGCATGAACCCGTGTTCCTCCAATATGTGCCATCATGTTTCCTCCCACATTTTGAGCATCTAGGATGAGCCGCTCTCTGACCAGCTTCTTGGAGCCTTGGGTTAGATATTCCTTCTTTAGAAACCCTCTTGTTTGGAGCACTAGAGGACCCTTGGCCTTGAAACTTGAAATCTTGTTCAAATTGGTCACCCTCAAGTTGAGCTTTATTCGACTCCCCAACTTCTCTTCTTCATATGTTTCTTCCCCTCAATTTGTTTAGCATTGGACATGAGCCGAGACAAATTCATATCTCTTATAAGAATGGTGGTACAACACTCTTCATTAACCAAATTGGATACCCCCATCACAAACATATTCATCCTTGACATAGGGTTGGCCACCAAATATGGAGAATACTTGGAAATCTTGTTGGACTTGAGAGCATATTCCCTCACACTCATGGACTCTTGCTTAACTTTCATGAAATACATCTTTTTAGCCTTTATCAACTCAAGAGGTAAGAACTGGTTGAGGAAGGTGGCTTTGAACTCCTCCGAAGGAATAACATTATTGTTTCCCCTCTCCATCTTCCATTGCACAAACAAAATTTGTGGTACACCTTTTAATTGATAAGCTGCTAGATCAACGTGTTTCCTCTCAACTTACACCCATGATGGGTAGCACCTGATACATCTCAGTATGAATTCTTGGGAGTCCATACACACCTTAGACCCATGTAATATTAATAGGTTCATCCCTGTAAATTCCCTCACCCTAGATGTCACAGTGGATCATAAGGGGCTTGGGCCCCCTGATCGATTTGATTAGCAATGGCATGGGCCAACATTGTTATAGTATTCTGGAAATCAACCTCGGTAGCCCCTCCAACTTACGGAGCTTGAGGAGCAAGGTAGCCTGGTTGTCCCTCAAGTACACGAGCTCTTCTTCCTCTTGTTATAGGAATGATCTAGCATAGCAATGAATAATCATTGGGGGGAAAACTTACCTCAACTTCTATAGCATGACATAGAGTAAGAAGGGAAATATTTCCTAGAATGTCTCATAGCCTCCTACTCATAGGTGTGCTACACAACACAACCATGAATAATACTCTAATCAATGCAGTATATTGGACGTCGAGGACCATTAACAGTCTAGTGCTCTGATGCAAAATTTGTCACGACCCAAACTAGGATCGAAACATGACACAACAAATGGGGAACCCGAAGGAACCCCAAACAAGCCTCTTAGCATATCATACATACATCCTTCGCATACAAGCAAGAGTAAACAACAAGAGAAAACATAAACAATGGAAATTATGACTAAGGGAGAGTGTTTAATACTTAAATAACATAGATGAGTCAAAACTCAAGCATAATACATAACTTACCCAACAACACTTCTAGACATAGAACATGGCAAGGGCCAAGACAAGCAATCAAACTTACCCTCATAGTAATGACAATAAGTATTCAAAAATATACAAGATGTAGTCTAAGCATAAGTATAAAAGAATATAGATATTGTCTCCGGACATGAGGACTCACCAAAAGCTAACTTGAGCAATCCATCTAGCCACGTGAAGGAAAATCAAGAGGAGCTCTAATTCCTATATGGTAACATCATGTAAGCATAGAGTATGAATTAGTACATTTGAATGTACTAAATATATGGGATGCAATACAGCAAGAGATAGGCTACATAGTCAAAATGCATAATGATAATCAACAGATAGCATAATAACAATATGACACGTATGATCAATGCTTGAAGAAAAACATGATTAGCCAAAATCAAGAAATGTAAACTCAATGTGGATTATAAGTATGATCAGCCCTTGCGCAAACATTCTTGAGAATGGCCAAGTAGTTACCCACTCACATTATGATATAGCCCTTTTTGGAGAGTATTTGTCGATATCCCTGCTTTACGATAAAGTCCTTAATGTAGGTAGTATGAGATGTATCTTACCTTACAATTCAATCCTTTCAGTAAGAGTCATGATTTATTCTACCTTATGGCATGGTCTCATTGGTAGAAGTACTTAAGTATCTTTACCTTACAAGATAATATCTTTGGTAAGAAGGTGGGTGTGTTTACCTTACCATATGATCTTATCATCAAGAGAGATCCTACCTTACGGCATGTCCTTTTTGTTAGGTTGTCCCTACTTTACGATATAATCTTTTAAGTAGGAACCATGAGACATTCTACCATACGACTATGGCCTTATTGGTAGATTGTCCCTACCTTATGATATAATCTTTCAGGTAAGGGTACCTATTATCTCATCAAACCATCACATCAAAGGATCATGAAGAACTCCACTTTTCTCATGAAGGCAAAACATAGAATAAAAGGTTCAAAATTCTGGTTGTAGATCATGGAAGCTTTTCAAGAGTTTTAAATATATTTGGGAACACATAAAGTGTCACAACATGCTTGACAAGTAGAATAACACAAAGTCCTTTACCAACATCATGAATCCCTAAAATAAGCATTTTATCAAACACTTTGTTGGTGTGCGATGCTAGTGTAAAAACATGCAATTCAAGAGTGAAATCATAAAGGTAACATCAATGTGAAATCACCCACCAACACTTGGTAATACCCTCATGAAATATACATCAAATCCCTTCATTAAATCTCAAGATAGATCAAAGATTAATAGCTCAAAACTTGCTTAAACAGTCACACGTTTACAAACCCCAACATAGTTCATAGTCTAATTCACATTAAGTAAGACCCATAAGTAAATCAACATAGAAACATGAGTTTTATGTAAACAAAGAGCTTGGGTACCATGGGTTAAAGGACCCAATAGTTGAAACCCACATACCTTAGCTTTGGGAATTTCTTGATGAATATTGGCATGGAGACTTAAAGCTTGAGTGAAATGTTTATGATCCGAAACGAGTTTGGAATGCTTGATATTGAGTATTATATTTGTCTAAGTGTTTGGACGAGTATTGGGGAATGTATTATATGCTATGAAGGTGAAATATGGCTACGTATTAGTGTTTTCACATATGGGAAGACTTTGGCCCAAGACCTAAAGGCCTTGTATCGGAGCAAGAAAACTGGCCAGAAATTACACCTCTCCGCTCCCCTGGCACGTCTCACCTGGGGCGCGCTTGGTCATTAGAATTCGCAAACTTTAAATTTTTCTATGGTTGTTCTAAAATTGGGGTCAGACCTATTTTTTGCTAAATTTTTCCCCCTGAATAAGAATATGATGTTGGATTTTTGATATCATGCATGGATTTTGAGGAATATGAAAATTACAATTTTGAGCATTTTCGAGGCACATTTTTGGGCACTTTTTTTTGGTCATTTCAGTTTGAAGCTTATTTGGTCTATACTTTGGTTGTTAAGTAAGTATTGGGCTAAGAAAGTATATTGAAACTGTCCCACATCATTCTTATGTAAAGTCTTTCCATGTGATATTGTTGAACTTCATATGATCAATTTTGATGTTATTCTTTGTTTGGATTGGTTACCTGTGCCTTATGTTTCTGTTGATTGTAGAATCTACAGGATTGAATTACATGTCCCTAATGAAGCCATTCTTGAGTGGAAGAGAACAAATTTGATGTTCAATGGTAGGTTTATTTCATATGTAAAGGCTATGAACATAATTTCTAAGGGATGCTTATATCATTCTTTCCAATTTAAGGATGTCGAGTTGGATTCTCCTACTCTTGACTCAGTTCCTATCATTAGTGAATTCCTCAATGACTTTTTTGATGACTTCCTCATATTCCCCCCCTAAGGGAAATTGAATTTGGCATGATCTTCTGTCTGATACTCAACTTATATCCATACCTCTATATCGAATAGCCCTAGCAAAGTTGAAAGAATTGAAGAATCAATGAAGGTACTTCTTTGATAAAAGGTTCATAACACCTAGTGTGTCTAAAAGGGTGTCATGTATTATTTGTTTGGAAGAAGGATGGCTCACTTTAGATGTGCGTGGATTATCTACAATTAAAAAAATGACTATAAAAAATAAGTATCCACTTTCAACGGTTGACGACCTATTTGATCAACTACAAGGTGCAATCTATTTTTCTATAATTAATCTTCGATCAGGGCATCACCAATTGAGTGTGAAAGAGGATGACATTCGAAAGATAACATTTAGAATATTGTATGGTCATTTTGAATTCTTATTTATGTCATTTTGATTTACAAATGCTCCCATAACTTTCATAGACTTGATGAATAGGATCTTAAAGTCGTAATTGGATATATTTGTGGTTGGGTTCAAAGAGGACATATTGGTCTATTAACCGATTCAAAGGAGCATGAGGATCACTTGTGGATTGTGTTGCATAACATTAAGAGATTAACAACCATTTTCCAAGTTTATTAATCATAAGGTATGGCTAAGGGAGTTGGCTTTACTTGTCCACATTGTTTCTTGAGATGGTATTAGAGTTAACCCCAATGAAGAATTGGCCCAAATCACTATATCTTTATGACATTAGGAGCTTTTTGGGTTTGACTAGATACTATAGAAGATTTGTTGAAATTTTTGGGTTATCTTCCATTGCCTCTCCTTTGACTAAGTTAACCCTAATGAAGGTGAAATTTCAATGGTCTAATTAATGTGAGTAAATCTTTTATACATTGAGGGATTGTCTTACCTCAGCCTCTATTTTGACATTGCCTAAGGGTTCGAGTGGTTTTTCTATTTATTGCAATACATTATACATAAGCTTTGGTTATGTTTTGATGTAATATGGAAAGGTCATTGCCTATGCCCAAAAGTAATTGAAAGCAAATGAAAGGAACTATCTGACTCGTAATCCTGAACTAGCAGCCATGATATTTGCATTAAAGATTTAGGAGCATTATTTATATAGGGTGCATGTTAACATATTCATTGACCATAAGAGTTTGCAAGATGTGTTTAGACAAACGGATTTGAACCTAAGGCAAAATAGGTTATTAGAAATTCTAAATGATTATAATATGAGTGTGATATATCACCCTGCAAAAGGGAAAAATAAATGTGGGTGAAGGAATTAGTAGAATATCTATGGGAAGCATTGCATATGTTAAGGTGAAAAAAAGAGTTGGTCAAAGAAGTGCATCATTTGGCTAGTTTGGGTGTGAAGTTGAATAGTTGAAACAATGGTGGTATATTTTTACAAATTGGGGTAGAATCGTATTTAGTAGTGGTAGTTAAAGGAAAATAAGACATGGATCCTACCTTGGTTATGTTGAAGAATTTAGTGGTTGATAAGAAGATTTTTAAGTTTTCTTAAAAGGTGGAGATGGAATACTTCGCTACCAAGGGCAGTTATGCGCCCCTAATGTTGATTATTTTAGGGAAAAGATACTATACGAGGCTCATAACTTCTGGTATTCTATTCATTCAGAATCTACAAATTGTATAGAGATTTAAGGGAGGTCTATTGGTGAAATGACATGAAAAAGGACATAGCAAAATGTGTTATCAATCAGCGAAAGTTAAACACCAAATACTAGTTGCTTTAGTGCATGAAATTTAATTCCTACTTGAAAATGGGAAGAGGTGAGTATGGACTTCATTATGACTTGTCAAAGACTGAAATGCAATTTGACTTAATATTGGTGATTGTAGATTGAATGACAAAATCAGCCAACTTTTTGTTAGTGAAAAATTCTTATAGTGCCAAGGATTATGCCAAGGTTTATATTTAAGAGTTGGTGAGATTACATGGTGTCCCATTGTCTATCATATCAGACTAGTGTGCTCAATTCACTTCTCATTTTTATAAGTCATTTCAAAAAAGCCTTTGTACAAAAGTCAAACTAAGTACCGATTTCATCCTAATACGAATGGGCAAGCTGAAAGTACAAATTAAACATTTGAAGCTATGTTGAAGGTATGTGTGCTTTATTTCAAAGGTTATAGGGATGATCATTTACCTCTTACTGAATTTACTTACAACAATAGTTTTTACTCAAGTATTCAGATGGCACAGTTTGAAGCTTTTTATGGTAGACGATGTAGGTTACCTGTGGGATGGTTTGAAGTTGCAGAGATGTCCTTGATTAGAACGGATTTTATGATTGATGCCATGGAGAATATGAGAGTTACAAAAGAAATATTAAAGGCTTCCCAAAGTAAATGTCATATTCGGAGAAAGGACCTTATTAGAAGGAGGTAATTTTGAAAAAGGTGTAATGCATTTTAGGAAAAAGGACAAGTTGAGTCTTAGGTACTTAGGACCTTACAAGATCTTGAAGCAAATTAGAAAGGTAATGTTTTAGCTATATTTTTGCTAGTGGAGTTAGGTAGGGTTCATTCAATTTTTCATGTGTCTATGTTGAGAAAATTCCTGGGTGATCAAAATTCCATTGTTCCAATGAAAGGTGTCACTATTGAGGAGAGTTTGACTTATGAAGAAATAAAGATTGAGATATTGGACGATTAAGTGAAGAGATTGAGAAATAAAAGAGGTAAATTTATCAAAGCGGTATGGAGAAATAAAAGAGTTGCAAAATTCCATTTCATTAATGGAATTTCATAAATTTAGTTATTTCTATTGGCCTTTTGGGGATTTCTATGATATCTTAAGACTTTCTAAATACCTAAACCCTAATCCTAAAGATCAAATTTACTCCTCCTAATTGGAATACACTATAAAATTCTATTAATAGTTTCCATCAAAATCCCAATACAAATTTAAGGAAAGTCAAGAGCAAGCTTTGGATTCCAAGACCCGCTTTCAAACTTCAAGTCTTTCACAACTCAGTTTCAAGAACTTCAAGGTCTAGGGTATGTGGGTTTCATTCATGGGTTCCTTTCACCCATAAAGCCCAACTTTCTTTTTTATGAGACTTGCATGATTTCAAGTTGTATTTCTTATGTCTATCTATTATTATGAAATATGAGCATGAAATATGTTGGCATTTTCTCAAATATTGTTGATTATGCATAATTATCTATTTTGAGCTTATACTAAGAAGTGATTTCTGTCTATTGAGACTATACATGATTCAAGCTATGAAACATATGAACTATTGTGAAGGTTGATATGATTTACAAGTTACGCACGATGGGATTTTACTATGATATTGGTGTGCTTATTTATATGATTTTAAGATGCATTGATGTCACTATTTCGTTATATATACCCTTGAATGTTTTGAGCTATGAATCTATGAACCATTGTGGGATTTGATGTACATTACTTGAGGGTGTTATCAAGTGTTGATGGGTAGTTTTACATTGAATTTTCTTAGGTGATTTTACTCTCGAATTGCATAGTTTTACACTAGTACTATACACCTGCCAAGTGTTTAATAAAATGTTTGGATTATGTATCTTGAGTTGTTGAAGGCCTATTGCATGGCATGCCAGTTGAATGACCTTATGATGCTAAAAGAAATGTATATCTACGGTATTTTTCTCTATAGCGTTGTGAGATGACCACTTGATGGAGGGTGTGATGTTCATTAGCCTAATTGAGGGGTTGATACCTCATTGACTTAATTGAGGGGTTGATACCTTATTAACTGAACTAAGGGGTTAATACCTTATTAACCTAATTGAGGGGTTGATACCCTGCGCAAACCTCCAATGTTAAAACACAACAATACACTTCCCATGGGGCTCCAATTCAAGCGAACCCTCATGTATACATTCACATAGTTTCCCAACACTTCTTTCACCC
>JAOTQJ010141766.1:0-37377 GCA_025642045.1 Solanum sejunctum
TGCTATGAAGTCCTTAGTTCATAAGTCCTTAGTTTATAATCGTAAAGACCTAGGTGCTTTCACCAAACCCTACACCATTGGAGATGTAGCATTCGCGAGGGAACTATGTGATTTAGGTGCTAGCATAAATGTGATGCCCCTTGTGGTCTATATAAAGCATGGATTGGGAGCACCACCCCAACTAGTATGCAATTGTTGATGGCCGATCGTACGATGAAGAAACCTGTGGGGATACTATATAATTTGTTGGTAAAAGTTGAGAATTTCATATTCTCTGCAGACTTCATGATCCTAGACTGCGAAGTTGACTTCAATGTCCCAATCATCTTGGAAAGACCCTTCCTAGCCATTGGACGAGTCCTAGTGGATATGGAAACTAGCCAACTCAGGTTTAGATTGAATAACGAAGAAGTTGTCTTCGATAATTGTCAGTCCATGAAGCATCTAAATGAGTTGAAGAGTGAAATCTTGGCAATTGGCAAACTCTGTGTAACCAATTTTCCTAAGTCATGCTGTGACAATAAATCAGGCACTACTTGGGAGGCAACCCAAGGTTTCTGATGTAATATCACAGTTATAGGTTTATTTTTAGTTTTTAGATTCATAAGTAGTTTATTTTCTTATGTTTTGATTGTAATGTTTGATATAGGTCTGGTTGCATATAAGGTAACAGTGTATTTTATAAAGAGCGTGCAAGTACAAGATAAAGTCAGATAGTTTGGCAGAGAAGAGCATCAACTTGGGTCTTTATGATTAGGTCTACATGCTGTAAATCACTTCATGACACCTAACCCACCTCATAGAGAGTTCCTATAAGCAAAACAATATGCACTCTAGTCCACAACCAACTTTACGATTCATAAATCAAACTACGAGTCATGAAAGTGGCTCGTGGACTCCATGTATATTTTCTAAAAATTTGCCAAGTGTTGAGGGTTATATGACCAACTCTACGAGTTATAAAACACTTTACAACTCGTGAACTAGTCTGTGAAACCTAATCCTAAAAACTAGGATTTGGATATTTTACGAAACCATGATTTACGAGACATAAAGTACTTTACGACTCGTAATCGGGGTTTCGTAGAGTCCAGGACTATCAACCGTTTGTTGACCCAGTTAATATATAAATAGAAGGGTCAAATAATTTGACCCTATTATTGACCTAAAATTACTAAATTGACCGAGCCTACCCACACCCGTGTACTTCCTATCACCACCAGCCACCACCCATCCCTTTTCTAGCCAGAATTTCTATAGCTTGAGTGTTTTGCTTCTAGTTACCTCCTTTAATCATCTTTGATTTAATCTTGATTCTTAGTAAGTTCTTGATTTAAATAAGACTTATAATTTGCCCTATTTGAAAGATTAAGTTGAAAGTCTAATGGGGTATTTTTGTTTAGACATAAACCAATGTTTGAGAATTAGGACCTTTGGCATTGTGTGAATGTTAATTATTTATGCCATTTTTTCACCCACCTTCTGTAATTAAATGATTGTATTTGAGAATTTATGGGTGACGACATAGGTACATGATCTTGTTTGAATCAATTAGAAATGGTTGGAATCATAGGATAATTCATGCTAAGTCACTTTTCAATGGGGTGTATGTGTATTGAACATGTTGGGGGTGATGGGGGTAGTGTGATAATCATATGGGGGCATGTGTTCTTGCTTCACTGCTGATAATTTTTTCTGTGAAATAGTTTCTTGGGGTCTGTGTGATGGACCTAGAAATTCAGGTGACTCAATTTTTTGGTTCATCAGTAGCTTATACAAGCCATAGAGTAATCCACAAGTCATAATTGGCCCACGTGCACAATTCTAGAAACATTATGTTTCTGAGTATCTATTAGATGAGAGCTTCTCTGAGCTGTAAATCATTTTACGGACACAGATTGGTCTCATAGACACATGCTTGAAATTAATTACTCACTAGAATTCTCTACAACCCAGGCTATAACTCTACAAAACACTTTACGAGTTGTAACTGGTCTCGTAGACTTGTCCAGTAGCTAAAATTATTTGAAACACTAGTTTACAGAGGCTATTTATGGCTCGTAGTATCCATTACGACCCATAAAGGAGCTTTCATAAAACCCTTGTGCAATTGAACTCAAAAGACTTTCTGCATTTCAATTCTTAATTTGTGGGGCTAACATAGTACGTATATGTGTATGTTTCATGTACTATGGTGCCATAAGCCAAATGTACTGAGGTCCACACTATAAGGAGGAGGCGTAGGGATGAGCCTTTATATGATGAGCAGACTACTTAATTGAGTGGTTCACTGGAGGTCCTCTACGTCATACCAAACCTAGAGGCTGCTATACGAAGGCCGCTACTAGAGTTGGGCATACTCAGGCTCTTGTTTCTCACTCTCCCCAGTCTTAGGATAAAGGTAGTGATAAGAGTGGTCTACCACAGATGACTCGATCTGAAGAGGAGTCTAGCTCTGAGTGAGGCTCTAAGGATAAATCAAAGGCAGAGTCCTCTATCGTAGACCGTTCATTATCATCTACACATAATGCTCTCACTAACAGGAGGTGTGTCAAGGGTATGCAAGACATATATATGGAGGGCAAAAAGCAGAGAGTGTGGGGCAAGCCAACCCACTCTATTTATGAAGAGCCCAGAGTTATTGATAACGGACTTGACTATGTCTTCATCCTTCGGGACATGTTGACTACATACGGGCTCTAGTGACTGACCAAAGCTCTTGAAAGATACTCCTTGACCATGGTGTGGGTGTTTTATGCCTTCTATGCAACCATTATCTAGCTCACTTTTCCAAAGTGGAAGAAGCCCCTCGCTTAGCCCAAACTAACTGAGATGAGAGTGAGGGGCCGGCGGGTGGATATATTTGAGGAGACCATCTGCCATATGTTATTTCGTCCTGAGTTCCCTACTCCTAGATCCACTGCAGAGTTCGACTATAAGGTGAGGCAGATAAGGGACCCACTAATGATGAAGGATCTTGAGCAACCAGCAATGTTGATGATATTAATGGCCAAATATATTATAGAGCAGGGTATGAGACCTGCTTGTGTCACCACTCACTCGGAGCCTATTGTCAAGGCTTCTCTTAATGTTCTTGCAAGAATTTTGCGGGCAATTGTTCGTTCATGCATCTGATAGAGATTTGCTGATAAGACTCTGACACTAGAGCGTGCAGTTTTGGTTATGATGTGCTATCAAATTACTGCATGTTTGATGTCTAAAACAGAAGATTTTGCATGTTCTTAATGAGACTTTTTTTGATTTTGATGTGTTTTTGTGTTGTTCTTGTAGAAAATACTAGTTTTGTATGATTTTGGGAGAAAATTTTAGATTTATTATGTTCAGGACATACGAGCCACCCTATGAGTCTTAGCCCTTGCTACAAGTCATAATATGCCTTCGTAGCTAGAAACAGTGTTCACAAATAAAAAATTTGCAAAGTGAAGGTCAGTTATATGAGGATAACCTATGAGTCATAGATCTCATTACGACTCGTAGGAAGGGGCCTCATAGCCAGAAATAGAGTTGCCAAAATTTGGACTAAGAACTGCAACTAAAGACTGTGAGACGACACTATGAGTTGTAAAGCAGGCCAGGACTCATACCAATGGACCATAGCAATCAAGTCCAAAATACTAAGTGCTGACTACGAAAGCCCAATTAATGTCTCGTATGTTACCCTACGAGTCCTACCTGTGAACTGTATCTTCTACCAACTGTATTTTCTATTTTATTTTTAGGGTATTTTTGTAAATAGTATAAGTAGTTATTAGTAGGGTTTATTTTAGAGAGACTCGGCACTTTTAGATATTTCACAACTTTGAATATTCTTATACAGTATTTTTTCTTAGGGTTTAGGGTAGATTTTATGATTTTAATTTGAAAACCTATTTTGGGGGATTTGGAGTCACTTGTACTCAAACTCCATTGTTGCAAGCTTGTGGTTTCATTATCAAGGTGGTTTTGTTCTTTATTGTTCTTGGTTAATCTGTAAACCATGTTTATTATACTCATTGTTTCTGATTATGCCCTCGCCATGAGTGGATAATCACCAACAACTTGGGGTTGTGGGAACCATGAGGAGTTACTTGAAATAACCTAGATTTTATAAATTTATTTGATTGGGTATTTGCATGTATTGTCTATTTCCTTTCATTTTGAATGTTGTTTGGTGGTAGCCAACACCAAACCCTACCTACTATTACTATCCCGACCAAGGTAGTGACGAATAAGAAAAGAAAAGTAAGTGACAGGATTCAATTGATGTATTCTCGTCTAATCAACCAAACTTGACCAAGGGTAGGTTGAATGGGATAGTAGGTAACAATTAGTTGGCACATTATGGTTGTCGACCAAGCACCATGCTGAAATTCGACCTTCACCTTCGCAAGAGGGTTAGAAGAACCTAAGTTATCATCCTACATAAAATTCTCAATTAGAGTTATGTTATCTAGGGTATTTGAGTTAATGAATCATGGGGAACACAATTCCCAAGTTGTCCCTCAATTTGATTGTCTCTTTGCATTAGTATTGTAGTATTGTTATCTTCTTTTATTTCAAATTGCAAACCTCCCCTATTCTTGAGAAAATAGTTTCTTGATGCTTGAAATAATTGTTATTGAGTCTATATGGTCTACCCTGTATTTCCTCTGGATTTGACCTAACCTCCGGTTAGGGTTATACCTGATAGCGGCCAGTTTACTGTTGGACTATGAATAATAAAAACTTATGGCGCCGTTGCGGGGGAATACGACTAGTTTTTAACTTGATTTCACTTGTAGTTAGTTCAAGTATTAATTTCTAGATTCTCTTGTATTTTACTTTTATTTTTATTTTTGTTGTTTAGTTTTACTAACAGGGTATACTAGGTTTATATGCCCAACACAAGGAGCCCAGACAATCCCTTAGTTCCAATCAATTTGGAGATCCACCGAATCATGAGAAGAATGGCCTAAGAAAATGGGGATAGCGTGATTAATGAAGCCATTGGTCAAAATGTGGAAGATGTGGGTATAGATGAAAACCTACCTCAAAGAGAATATAGGCCACACCATAGGGAGTTCAATGACAATGCATATGATTAGAACCAATATCGGTTGAACCCTATAGCTATGGATGTTATGGGAGCAATAGTGTTTCCACCACTCTCGGCCGACACTAAGTTCACCATATCTAGTGGTCTTCTACAAATGCTTCAAAAAATCATGGTTTATTTATAGGGCTACCTTCAGAGGATCTACATAGTCATCTCCAATGTTGCATTTGTTTGAAAGGGTATGATGGGTACATCAAATCTTTCAATGGATGTAGTCGGTTTAAGAGTGTTCCCTCTATCTCTGACTAGAAATGAGGTTATTTGGCTATCAGAACTTCCACAAAGTTCGATCAGAAGTTGGCTTGAGCTATAAAGAGCCTTTTTAGAGAGGTATTTCCCAATGTCCAAAAAGCTTAAGCTCAAAGGTCAAATAAACAATTTTGAACAATTGCCAGGTGATTCAAGTAGTACCACATGGGAAAGGTTCACCAAGTGCTTGAGGATGGTTTCAGATCACAAAATTGTTAATGATGCTTTAGTCAAAATTTTCTACTGAGCTCTTGATAAATGTAGTTAGGCATGTGCAGACACTGTTATTGGTGGAATGTTTCTTGAACAACCTTTTACATGAATCACCAAAATAATAGAGCAAGTGGTTAAAACAAATAGAGCATGGGGGCAAAGAGAGAGAGGCGCTACTGAAACTTCTTGTGAGGTGAACACTAACAATGAGCTATACAAGTTAAATGAGGAGATTATGTAACACCTTGCTCAACTTCTCACAAGTATTGACTTGATGTTGAAACAAAACCCAGCAAGTGTTCATGCGGTGATTCACTAACCTCCAAAAGCGCCCATATATGCAGAACCCTTCTTTGAGGAAGATGCTTTCTTTGTGATAATCAAGTGGCGTGTTGCTGAAACAATTCCCAAGGGTACAACTTGGGCTATTAAAGGCAAGGTTCCAAGAATCAAGGTCAACACTACAATCATGAGAGAGCATATAGAGATAATTGTGGGGTTATTATGAAAGAGAAATAGCGTCGGGGGTCGAATGGGAGAGAAGAGATGGATTTAGGAATGGTCCCTATGTGCCTTCCCATAATCGTGATACAGGATATAGTAACTCTAGGTTTGAAGAAATGTTTGATAAGTGTTTGATGAGAGCCAACCATCAAGATAAGACTTTGAAAGTGATGAGATCGGACATTTCAACTATGAACCAAAACATATAGTCTCACTCGGTAGCTATTAAATAATTAGAGCAATAATTTTTCAAGTTTCTTCTCAATTGAACCAATGCCAAAAGGCCACTTTGCCAAGCAATATGATTTAAAATCCAAAGAATGATCGACATTGCATGGCAGTCATGACAAGAGGTGGTAAAAGCACCATAGATCCCCTAAGGTTTTTGTTTGTGGATGAAAGCCACAAGAGGAATGTTTTTGAGGAAGCTAATGTGAATGAAACAAAACAGTAACCTAAGAGGTATACGACTTTTCCAAGACCCTCTCCACCTTTTCCTCAAAGGGTTAAGAAGAAAGAAGAGGAAGGTAACTTTAAACATTTTCTAGCATTACTCAAGAAATTATCTGTGAACCTTACCTTGATTGAAGCATTAAAAAGAATGCCAGGCTATGGAAGATGGATGAAAGATCTAGCGAACAAAAAGCAAAGAGTTAGCCAAGATCTCTCCCAATGTTTCCAGCATTGCAGTGCCATCACCACAAAATCATTGGTCCATAAACATGAAGATCCAGGTGCTTTCACCGTACCATGTACTATTGGGAACTTACATCTATCAAAGCACTTTGTGATCTGGGTACTAGCATAAATTTGATGCCTCTTTCCATCATCGAATAGCTTGGCTTGTGCACCCCTATTCCTACAAAGATGTGATTGCTAATGGCGGATAGAACAACCAATAAAATTGTGATAATACTTTATGATGTGTTGGTAAAGGTAGAGAACTTTACATTTCCTGCAAATTTTGTTATATTTGAGTATGAGATTGATTTTGAAGTTCCTGTTATTTTGTCAAGGCCTTTCTTAGCCACAAGTCGCACATTGGTTGACATAAAAAAAGGCCTACTTACATTCAGGTTTTGTAAAGAAGTAGTTATGTTTCAGGTTTACCAACAAGATAGGAAGGACTACAATTTTTGGGTAGTTTCAATGACTGAAACTATTGATGAGAATGAAGTAGAGATCCTGATCGAACTACAACCAAGAGCCGATACTTAGGAAGCAGTATTGATAAATGTTGATGGTGACAACATCCTAGATTTTGAGGAGATATTGAATGCTCTTGGGGTGTCAGTTGGACCTAGGCGTCACACTAAGTTGGAACTAGATCTGAAAAATAGAGAAATCCCAACCATAAAACCTTCCATAGAATCCTCACGTGAATTAGAATTGAAGGCAATCCTGTCACACCTGAAGTATGCATACTTAGAAGAGAACAATACATTGCCAGTCATCATTGCAGCTGACTTGAGTAAGGAACAAGTAAAGGCCCTTGAATCAGTGCTCAAATATTGCAAACGGGCAATTGGGTGGACCATTATAGAAATAATTGGTATAACCCCACAAATATGCACTCATAAAATTTAGCTAATTAAGAATTATAAGCCTAGTATCGAGCATCAGAGATAGTTGAATCCTCCAATGTAACAAGTGGTTCAAAAAAAAATTATCAAGTGGGTAGATCTAGCAGTAATCTAGCCTATTGCCGATAGTGAATGGGTCAACCCTATCAGTGTGTACTAAAAAAAAGAGGTATCATAGTAGTGACAAATGCTAAAAATGTGTTGATTCCCATGAATCTAATCAATGAATGCAGAGTGTGTATGGATTATTGAAAACTTAATGCCTCCACAGAGAAAGACCATTTCCTTATACCATTCATGGCTCAGATACTTAATAGACTTGTAGAAAAGGATTGGTACTACTTACTTGATGGATATTAGGGGTATCATCAAATTGTCATTGCACTATAGGATCAAGAGAAAACCACATTCACATACCCTTATGGCATATTTGCATTTCAAAGAATGTCATTTGAATTATGTAATGCTCAGGCTATATTTTAAAGATGCATGATGTCTATTATCTCAGACATAGTGAAGAGTTCTATTAAGGTGTTCATGGATGATTTTAATGTGGTTGGTCAATCATTTGAGGACTGTTTGTTACATTTGCATGATGTTTCATAGAGATGTGTCAAAAGTCACCTGGTGTTGAATTAGTAGAAGTGTCATTTCATTGTCAAAGAAGGTATTGTGGTAGGTCATATAATTTCAGGTAAAGGCATTGAGGTTGATAAAACAAAAATTGAAGTGATTGAGAAACTTCCACCATCGATCTCAGTAAAAAGTGTTAGGAGCTTCTTGGGCTTGCAGGATCCTATCTAAGCTTCATAAAAGACATCTTCAAGAATTTGTATCCTTTGTGCAAGATATTGGAGAAAGATGCCAAATTTGTGTTTGATGATACCTGTATGCAAGCTTTTGAAGAATTAAAGAGGAGGTTGACTTCAACACCTATTCTTGTGGAGTCAGATTGGTCAAAGCCCTTTGAATTAATGTGTGATGCTAATGGGGTTGCTTTAGGTATGGTTTTAGGATAGTGCAAGGAAAAAGTCCTACATCATATCTACTATGTGAGCAAAGCACGGAATGCATCCCAGAACAACTATACGATCACAGAATAAGAGTTTCTTGCATTGGTCCTCGCATTCAAGAAATTTTCATCATACTTGTTGGGAGCAAAAGTGATATTACACACAGACCATGCAACACTAAAGTCTTTGATCCAAGAAAGATGCAAAACCAAGACTAACCAAATGGGTGCTTCAATTTTAAGAATCAACTTTGATGTGATTGACAGGAAGTGGTCAGAGAATTAAGTCGCTGACCACCTTTCTAGATTAGAGGATGAGGCTATGGTGTAGTTTGAGATTGTCTTGATATTGATGATTCCTTCCCTGAAAAAGAGTATTGGTAGCTTCACATGATTCTGTACCTTGGTTCACAGATCATGCCAACTACCTAGTAAGCGATATTATACCTTCTGACTTGAATATCCATGAACGTCGCAGGTTCATACATGATGTAAAAAAATTCTTTTGAGATGAGTCATACCTGTTTCATATATATGCTGATGGGATCATCCGTAAATGTGCTTTGTAAGTGGAAATGATGAGCATTCTCAAAGCTTGTCACTCTTCTTTAGTTGGTGGCCATCATAGTTGAGCTTATATTACTTATAAGGTGTTACAGTAAGAATATTATTAGCCTTCTATATATCAAGATGATCATGATTATGTCAAATCTTGTGAAAAATGTCAAAGAGAGGGTGGAGTATTGCGGAGGCAAGAACTTCCTCTTAATCCCATTTTGGTAATCGAGTTGTTTGATGCTTAGGGAATTGACTTCATAGGTCCTTTTGTTATCCCTCACAAGAATAAATATATCCTGGTTGTTGCAGACTATGTCTCTAAATGGGTGGAGGCAATAGCTTACCCAAACAATGAGGGAAAGAGTGTCACAAGCTTTCTTTGAAGAAACATCTTTTCCAGGTTTGGAACACCTTGAACAATTATCAGTGATGGAGGTTCTCATTTTCATAATAGGCTTTTCAAAACCCTTCTTGAGAAATATGGTGGAAGCATCATGTGGTGACACTTAACCATCCCCAAACAAGTGGCCAGGTTGATTTGTCGAATAGAGAAACTAAGCAAATCCTGTCTAAGACTATGAATGTGAATCACACCGATTAGTCTCAAAAGTTAGATAATGCATTGTGGGCTTACGACACTGCGTTCAAAACACCAATTGGTATGTCCCCATACCAACTGGTATTTGGAAAGGCTTGTCACTTGCCAGTTAAACTTGAGCATAAAGCGATGTGGGCACTAAAGAAGCTGAACCTAGATTGGAATGAAGCAATAACATCTAGGATAATGCAAATTAATGATCTTGATGAGTTTTAATTGAGAGCGTATGAGAGCTCGCATTGTACAAATAAATAATGAAGTTTTAGCAGGACTGCAAAATTGAGAACCACCAATTTGCACCAGGAGAAATGGTGTTTACAAATCTAGATTGACGTAGTTTCTTGGAAAACTCAGATCTGAGTGGATGGGTCCCTTCCGAGTAGCATGGGTCTTCAGTCATGGTGCCATCTAGTTAGAAATTCAAGATGGAAAAATCTCCAAGGTCAATGGTCAAAGAGTCAAGCTCTACATGGGAGACATGGAGAAAATCAAGATAGTGGAAGAATAGGACCTGGAATAGGCATAAGTGCTAAACCTTGCCTCACTGTGCCACAATACTAAATTTGGCGCTGCTTGGGAGGCAACCCAAGGTATGCCCCTTGTCTTTCCTTTCACTTTTGTTATCTACTTTGAGGATAAAGTATTAACTTTTTGGTCGGGTATGGGACGTTATAGACTAAGGTGAAGTTTGAGTTTTCTTGTGGATGAGTTTACTTTCTGTTGAACTGGCATGTTTAGGGGTTGTAGATAGTTTGTATATATATAGCGATTATTACTTTTGGCATGTATAAAATATTGAATGGCTTTATGAATGTTTTAAAAAATGTGTAACCCTCAAAATTTTTGGGATTGTTGGTTACCATTGCAATCTTGCATGTTGTTTGACAATGTTTATTCTGATGAAGCAAAGGTAAGTTGATGCTTGAAACATGACTTACGAGTCTATGATTGATTGTATATGCTATGCCATGAATGTTAGAAATTTTTTGTCATTGTCATGCATTGTATACTGATTCAGAACTTTCCCTGTTACTGTAAGATTGGACTGGACATCGTGGTTGGTTAGAAAGGATGTTAGTCCACTTTTGCCTAAATGACCTACCAAATGGAGTAGCTTATCCCTTGTTCCAAATGTTTGAGCCTTCCATGTACTTGTTCTTTCTTGATACCTAGCTAGCCTAACCTTGTTCAGTGAAATACCTTGATATTGGCCCTAATCTATCCTTGAACATGGGAACCTTGATTGAGGCGAAAAGCCTAAGTTGAGGATAGCTACCAAAAGTAGCCCTAGTTTAGGGAATGGATATTGTGTACTTCATCTCAGGCTAAAAGCCTAAGTTGAGGGTGGCTAACGTTATCGTATAGTAGCAAAAATGAGGTGACTTATTAGAAACGTAAGAAATAATGGAAAATATGTGCCAAGTAAGAGAAAAAGAAAGAAAAGTTTCCTTGGAATGACAAGAATAGCAAAATGTGATCAGAAATGAGGCATAACTGAAGAAGAAAATGAAAGCACCTAGAGAAGCTTAAAAATGAAGAACGAGGAGGTCTAAATGAAAATGGCTGAGCTGTCAATGTAGAATTATTGAAAAATGTGGTTCAAGGATGACTTTTAGTCACTAATTTCCCAAAGTACCTTACCAAAGCCCTATGAGCCTACCTTAAAAGCCTATAATATCCTAAAGTGATCCTAATCCAACCAGTCAACAGTCTAGAGTATTAGTATATGGGCAAGCCTATAGTGTTAGTTATCATGCATGAATCTCATTTGTGTAAGTGAGGATGCTTGCATAGACCCTGAACTCTGATTCCTTTTTGAGTGGAATGGAGGAACTTCTTTTCTGTGAGTGCATTTGCATGACATGATTAGCATATGACTTGTTTGGTGATTGTGAATTGTTAATACTCCTTCGCTTGTATCAGATGCATCATTATGTCTTAGTTTGCTTGGTGGCTATTCAATTAGGTTTTAAAAATGAGAGTTGGGTACTCGAGATAGAATTAAGTGATGTATATGCCATCAGGATAGTTGCTATGCATTTCTTATTGTCTTCTTAGATCGAGTCGCCGCTTGAGGATGAACAACAATTCTAAGTTGAGGGTTTTGATATACCGTTAAATTACAACACATTTAATGCCTAAAATATAGGATCTTACATGTTCTTAATGCAAAGTTTTATGGTTTTTATGTACTTTTATATTGTTCTTGCAGAAAATATAGATTAGCATGATTTTGGGAGAAAAGTACAAATTTTGATGAAGTTTGTCCACTCGTAGCCCTAGCTACGACTCGTAGTGTGCCCTTGTAGCCAAAAACAATGTTCAAAAATAAGAAATTTGCAAATTGAAGGTCAGTTACACGAGGCTAACCTATGAGTCGTAGTAAGATCTACGACTCATAGAAGGGGGCCTCGTATCTAGAAATAGTGTTGCCAAAATTTGGTCCAAGATTTGAGACTAAAGACTACAAGAAGACACTTTGATTCACAGAGCAGACCACGACTCATAGTAATAGAGTATAGAAGTCAAGTACAAATGGCAAGTACTGACTAGGAAAGCCCAATTATGACTCATAGGTTACCCTATGAGTTATACCTGTGAATCGTATCTTCTGCCAGCTGTATTTTCTATTTTATTTTTAGGGTATTTTTGTAAATAGTATAAATAGTTAATGATAGGTTTTTTTTTGAGAGAGACTCGAAACTTTTACAGATTACACAACTTTGAATATTCTTAAAGAGTATTTTTCTTAGGGTTTAGGGTAGATTTTAGGATTTTATTGAAGACCTATTTTGGGGGATTGTAAATCACTTATACTCAAACTCCATTGTTGAAAGCTTGTGGTTTTAATATCAAGGTGGTTTTATTATTTATTGTTCTTGGGTAATCTCAAAACCATGTTTATTATACATATTGTTTGTGATTTTGCCCTAGCCATGAGTGGCTAATCACCCACAACTTGGGGTTGTGGGAACAATAAGGAGTTAACTTGAAATAACTCGGATTTTGTGCATTTCTTTGATTTGGTATATGCATGTATTGTCTATTTCGTTCATTTTGAATGTTGTTTGGTGGTGGCCAACACCAAACCCCCCCTACTATCATGATCTCGACCTAGGTAGTGACGAATAGGAAAAAGGAAGTAGATTATAAGATTTGACTGATGTGTTCTCATCTAATCAACCAAACCTGACCAAAGGGAGTTTGATTAGGACAATGGGTAACTGTGAGTTGGCACACCATGGTTGCCTACCAAGCGCCATGGTGACATTTGACCTTCACCTTCACAAGAGGGCTAGAAGAATCTAAGTTACCATCCTATATGCAATGTCTCAACTAAAGTTATGTTATCCAGGACATTTGAGTTAACGAATCATGGGGAACACAATTTCCAAGTTGTCCCTCAATTTGATTGTCTCTTTGCATTAGTAATGTAGTGCTTTTATCTTCTTCATTTCAAATTGCAAAATCCCCCTCCCCATTCTAGAGAAAATAGTTGATTGATGCTTGAAATAATTGTTAGTGAGTCAATATGGTCAACCCTATATTCCCTGTTGATTCGATCCTAACCTTTGGTTAGGTTTAGACTTGATAGCTACTGTTTACTATTGGAGTGTGAACATCATGTTGCCAACATCTTAGCTAGATATGAGATTGATTGGTCCTGCCTCATTACTGGCAGATCCATAGGCTACACTGAAGAGGCCTACCTTCATCTTATTCCTATGCTTAATTTACCAACTCTGTCTAGAGTCGAGGGTTGAGATACTACATCAGCTGGACCAGATAATAGAGGCCTAGCATACATTAGATCCCAGCCTAATCAAAGCTAAATAGAACTCGATGGCATTCTAGCGAGCATAGCCTCAACCAAAGCTCGAGATGTTCACCCTAGTGTCACCACCTGAGGGTTCTGAGACTGGCATGACTACTACTGCTGCTACTGAGGAGAGGCCACCATAGCCTGAGGCAGTTGATGAAGGGAGGTCTACTATTGCCAATCCTGCACCACAGGCCACTACTTCACACCCTACCACCTTGGGGATGATCTTGTCATTACCCATGCCTAGGGCTTAGACATGACATAACGAATGGGAACTTGAAGGGACCCTGAACAAGCCTCTTAGCATATCAATCACACATCCTTGGTCACGGAAGAAAAACAAACAACAACAACAAGAGATATAATAAAAAGGGAAGCAGGACTAAGGGAAATCTTGGCATTCATAAAAGCATAAGAGTCAAGCTAATAACATAAGTACATCATAATATCCAACAACACCTCTAACATGAAATGGATCGGGGGCCAAGACACTCTTTGGGCTCACCCTCACAATAACAATCTCACCGTCATAATAAGTGCTCAACATAAAGAAGTCTCAAAATAGCAAGAGTAGTGTCCTCGAACTTGACAACTCACAAATGCTTATCTCCAAAGTATCAACTAGCCACATAGAGGATAATCAAAAGGTGCTTCAATCCCTACATGGTAATATCATGTACACATAAAGTATGTGTTAGTATGTTTGAATATACCAAGTATGTGGGATGCAATGCAACGAGACATAAGCGAATAGAGTCAAAATGCATAGTCATAAGCAATAAATATATAATCTCAATATGGCATGCATAATCAATGATCATAATAAACATGCTTCTAAGTTAGTAATCTTGCAAAATATATATAGTATACACATATATGCGAAGCGACCTCAACATACATAGATCAAGTAGCTACAACTTGGAATCCAAGGCATGATACCTTCTTAGTAAGGTGAAACGGGCATAACACCCCACAACTAGGTGTGGTCTACTTGCTAAGGAAAACCAAACATGATAACATGACCAGATGGATACACTAGTATAGCAAAGATTATCATAATCCGATGGTGGCACATAGTTTAGAGACAAAAGACTTTATATAAGGACCCCTTGAGTCGAGCCCGCGTCTTTAGCCTCAATCGGTGCTTGGTCAAATCCTACAGAATACTTGAAAATAATCATAACTTTGAAGAAAATGGATACATGAAATAAGTAGCTGTTGAAATATGCTTGCCCTCTAGTTGTGAGCCTAACTTAAAACATGAGAGTAGATCATAATCATACATGAACCCTTGCTTTATCATGAATGGCTCACAAGAGGTAAAATTCTTCAAATAGGGCTGAAATTGATACTTGTAAAATCATTGATAAATTTCATGAATTCAATACATACTTGAAAACCCTTAATCATCATATAGTCACTTGACTTATAAATCATGAAATAGATCATCAATAACTTGAGAATTGTTGACTTGACATTTTATCAAACACTTGTTAGGTTCACGATACTAGTTCAAAATCATGCAATTTGAGAGTGAAAGAAAATAAGAAAACTTAATGAAAATCATACCACCAATATGTAGTAAAACACTCATATAGAGTACCTTGAAATTCTTTTACAAAAGTTCATGATACAGCATAGCTTCATAGCTCAAAACATGTATAGTTCCAATAGATATAATCAAATCATGGTATAAGCTTGAAATAGATAGTCATGCATAATCAATCAATATTTTTTATAAAACCCCAACATGATTCATGCTCATAATTCATAGTAAGAGATACCCATATGTAATACAACTTGAAAGCATATAATTTTCTTGAAAAGGAAGATTGGGCTCTATGGGTGGGAGGAGTCAATGGATGAAACCCACACACCTCAAACTTGGGTTTTCTTAAGATGAGATTGAAGGAAACTTAGAGCTTGAAGTGAATCCTTGAGTTCCAAAGTTAATCTTGAAATCCTAGAATTTGGCATGAGATATTTGGTTTAAGTCTTGGAGAGATTTTTGTGAGGGTTTTGAGTGACATAGAGTTGAAAAATGGATAAGCATAGGTGATTTCATGCATAAGTGGGCATGGGGCTATAACCCCAAATCCCTTAGCCAAAATAGACAACCAAGGAAAAATATACACTAGTTCGTGTCCTTAGCGCGATTCATACCCATCGCACAAGCAACATTCATACTGGTCCGTGCCACAAGAGCATTGTGGCCTAGGTGTGGATAGACACTGTTTTTCAAAAATTAGCAAAAATTAGTTTTTGCTATGGGTCCTCTAGAATTTGGATTATACAAATTTTCTACTTAAGATTATCTCTGATTGAGAATATAAAGTTAGATTTTCGATATCATGCACGAATTTTGAGATACATGGAAATTACACTTATGGGCATTCCAAAGCACATTTTTGGGGTGTTTCAATATCTCCCCCTTAGGAACATTCATCCCCGAATGCCAAAGAAATATGCATGAGCAAAGTAATCATGAAGATTTCAGCCCAACATGAATGCAACAAATGAATTCAAACATTATTTTTGAAAATCTCAACATGAATGTAAAAAATCTCCATAAACGTTTTACCATGAACATGAATGCATGCAAAATAACATGAGGGCTAAAACTCAAGAGTTGAAATCATGTAAGGGACTTTAACTAGTATCTTCGGCTTCGGTAGAGTGGAATAGATATGAGTATCACTTTATCATGTTTGCCTCGGCTTACCATGTGGCACTTTCAACCTTTTGATTCCTCTAAAGGACATTGATGAAAGCTACATTTTTGTTATTCAACATCGTCACTTATCTTTCCAAAATTTCCACTAAGACCTCCTCATATGTCAAATTATCTTCTATAGCACCCACAATATCCAAGGGCACTGTAGCACTTGGGTCACCCACACGCTCTCTCAACATGAACACATGGAAGACTGGATGAAAAATATTCATCTCCATAGGCAAACCAATAGCCAACCTTGAACTTAAGATCTCTTCTCCTCACATACGAGTAGGAATTTTCTCTACTTTGGTCTGTTTTTTTCTCCCTCTTATCAACCTCACCTTCTCCATGACTTTCATGACCAAATATGGACCTAGAAAAGCCATCTTTCCTACTTCAAACCACCCAAGTGGGGATCTACAATGCCTACCATATACAGCTTCAAAGGAAGCCATACCGATGATCTCTTCCCAGTTTCAAGTAGGAATATTTATTTCGTAGGCTAGGCCACCCAGCCTTTGATGTTCGGCCTTGAATTGTTGGCTATTATGATATCCGAATGAACTTTGTAATATCTCTCTTCATACCACCCACCAATGTACCTCCCTCAAGTCCCTATACATCTTTGTAGAATTGGGCTGAATGGAATAGGATAAATTATGGGCCTTCTTCAAGATTAATTCTTTCAAATAAACCATATTTGGCAGACACAATTTGCACTAGTACCTAAGGGCACCATCTCCCCCTTGGGAAAAAACCTCTAGTTTGCTATCTCTCACCTTGGCCTTCAACTCTAGAAAGGCGGGGTTAAGATTTTGTTTTGCCTTTACCTCCTCAATCAAGGTTAATTTAGAACCATTAACAACCACAACACTGCTATTATCAACTTCATCTAACCTAACCCCAATCTATCCAGCTGGAGAACTTCTCCAGCCACCTCCTTGCCACCATCATGAACATGAGCTAGACTACCTATGAACACTTTACTTAGAGCATCAGCCACAATATTAGCTTTGTCATGGTGATAATGTACATTCATATCATAATCTTTAAGGAGCTCTAACCAACCTCTTTGTATCGAGTTAAGATCTTTTTAGGTAAACATATATTGGAGGCTCTTGTCGTCAATAAATACAACAGCATGAACCCCATACAAGTAGTGATGCCAAATTTTCAAAGAAAATACCATGACCGCCAATTCAAGGTCATAGGTGGAATAATTCTTATCATGCACCTTAAGTTTCCTAGAGGCATATGCTATCACCTTACCATTTTGCATTAAAACACATCCTAAACCAATTCCTGAGGCATCACAATATACCATGAACTCTTCCGACCCATCCAGTAGAGCCAAGATAGAAGAGGAAACAAGATGATCTTTCAAAGTTTGAAAATACTTCTCATATTCATCAGTCCACAAAAATTTTGCCTTCTTTTGGGTTAAATTTTTCATAGGTGAAGCAATAGATGAGAAACCATTACAAGTCTCCGGCAATAACCCGCCAAATCCAAGAAACTCCTAATATCTGATAGAGTCAAAGGGCTAGGCCAATTCCTAATCACCTCTATCTTCTTATGATCTACCTTAATTCCATCACTCGATACCACATGCCATACAAAAGAAACCTATTTTAACAAAAATTTGCATTTTTAACATTTAGCATACAACCTCTCCTCCCTCAAAATTTGCAACACCACCCTCAAGTGATTCATATGCTCTTCCTCGCGCTCAGAAAAATCAAGATATAATCAACAAAGATCACCATGAATATGTCAAGATAGAGTTTAAAGACCCTATTCATGAGATCCATAAATATAGTCGTGCATCAGTTAACCCAAAGCACATAACCATAAACTCAAAGTGCCCATACCTAGTCTGGAAAGCCATCTTAGGAATATCATACTCCTTCACTTTCACTTGGTGATATCCAGACTGAAAATCAATCTTAGAAAAGTAACTAGCCCTTTGCAGTTGATCAAAAGGGTCATCAATCCTTGGTAGAGGGTACTTGTTCTTTATTGTAACCGTATTAAGTTACTAATAATTAATGCACATTCTAAGATAACCATCCTTTTTCTTCACAAATAACAATGATGTACCCCAAGGTGACTTACTAGGCCTTATGAAACCCTTCTCAAATAAATACCTCAATTGATCCTTTAGCTCCTTCAATTCTACTGGTGCCATATGGTAATGAGGAATGGAAATGGGTTGAGCATCGAGAAGGAGGTCTATGCATAAGTCTATTACTCTTTTGGGAGCAACACCAGGCAGCTTATCGGTAAAGACATAAGAAACTCATTAACCATCGAAAATGACTTAATAGGAAGGATTTTGGACTCAACATTCCTAACCCTCACAAGATGATAAAGGCAACCCTTAGAAATCAACTTTTGGACTTTAAGAAAAGAAATAAATCTACCCTTGACTACCATATAATGACTTTGCCACTCAAGGACAAGTTAATTAGGGAATTAAAAGAAATAAATCTACCCTATGGGTTTTACAATCATTAGAAGCATAATATACATGCAATCACTCCATCTCAAGAATGACATAAAAATCTACCATATCTAATTCAATAAAATCATAAGGCAAGACTTCATGTAATATGAACATGGGACAGTTTCTATAGACTCTTTTAGAATAGGGGTTGGCACATCATAAGGTTCAAACAACAATTAAGGACTAACATGAAGCTTTTTGGCAACAAAAGGAGTAATAAAAGAAAAAGTGGAACCTGGGTCTATTAATTCATACATATCAAAATCAAAAACCTCTATCATATTGATGATGACAACAGGAACCTCATCAACCCTTTGTCTTTCTTGAAGAGAATATAATCTATTTTGCCTTGGAGCACCCCCTTGTTGGTATCCCTTAGCCCTTGGACCCTCATTTGCACCTTCGCCTTTTGGACGATCATTTCTAACTTTGTTTTGAGCATGACGACAATCAATAACTTTGTGACCCATTTCACCACAACAAAAGTAAGCATTAGAATTTCTCAAACATGGACCACTATGATTCTTTTCATAACTTGGACATCTAGGATTTGTCATTCCTCCGTTACCACCTTGGAATCTTGAGTTGGTCACCCTATTATTAGCAAACCTCTTATTAGGAGCATTGGATAACCCTCGGCCATGAAACTTGTGGCCTTGACAAAACTATACACCCTTAAAACCTTGGAAACCACCTTCAAAACGAGCCCTTTTAGACTCACCACTTCTTCTTTTTCTAAGATTTTCCCCTCTAGTTTCTTGGTATAAGTCATGATCCGATACAAGTCCATATATCCTACTAGCATGGCGGTATGACATTCCTCATTAACCAAGTCAGATGCTCTTGACACAAGTTTATTTATCCTTAATCTAGGTTCAGCAACCATTTGTGGAGCGTACTTGGATAACTTGTTGAACTTGAGGGCATACTCCCTCACACTCATACAACTTTTCTTAAGGTTTATAAATTCCATTATCTTATCCTCCCTTAGCTCAATATGAAAGAACCAATATGGCTTTGAACTCTTCCCAAAAGATAGCATTATCATTACCCTTCGCTAATTTCCATTGTGCAAACCAAATTTGAGCCTCCCCTTTGAGTTAGTAGGATGCCAACTCCACCTTTTCCTCTGAATTGACCCCCATGATTGATAGCACCTTGTACACCTCATCCATAAACACTTGGGAACCCAAATCTGTCTTGGACCCGTGGAACTCCAATGGGTTTATTCTTGTGAAATCCCTTACCCTAAAAGCTGAAGTGCGAACATACGGGGTTTGGGCCCCTTGGTTAATTTGGTTGGTCATATCATGAGCCAACATTGTAATAGCATCATGGAATTCATCTTGAACTACCCCTCCACCTTAAAGAGCTTGAGGACCGGGAGGGGGCGGTTGCTTCTCTGATGAATGGGCTTTCTTATTCTCCATCTTGGGATTGGTAATGACCTAAAATAGGAAATAGCATTCATTAGGGGAAAAGCCTTACACTTACATCTAAAGCTCGATATAGACCATTAAGAAGTGAAACATTTCCTAAAAAGCCTCATAGCCTTCCATTCATAGTTGTGGCGCACTTCACAACCATGAATAAGACTCTAATCGATGCGATGTGTTACATTTTGAGGACCATTAATAACCTAGTCCTCTGATACCAAGTTTTTCACGACCAAATCCTAGGGTGAAACAACCCCAAAAAGTGTTTGAAAATATTCCTCAAAAGTGTCCAAAATTGTAATTTCTATAAATCTCAAAATCTGTGCATGATATAAAAAATTTGACTATATATTCTTTATCAGGAGAAAACATTAAGTGGAAAATGGGTCTAACCCTGATTTTAGAGCAACTGTATCAAAATTGGAATTTTCCAAGTTGCAATTTCCAAAGAGCATTCCGCACCCCTGGCGCGACGCAGTCACGACGTGGAGATGCCTATTTGTTTAGTTCAATTTTCTTGTTTGGACAAAGACTTTTGGGTCTTGGTCCTAAGTCTTTTCATGTATGAAAATACCTATGCTTAACCATATTTCACCTTGATATCATACAAGGTATTCCTCAATACTCTCTCAAACTCTTAGACAAATATTTCACCCAAACTTCAACTGCCAAACCTCATTTCATATCTTAAGGAATTCACTCAAGCTTCAAGTTCTCATCTAAATCTTCATCAAGGAATTCTCCAAAGTTACGTTATGTGGATTTCAACAATTGGGTCCTTCACCCATGGTTTCCAAGCTTCCATTTGACCTAAATTGTATGTTTCTAAGTTGATTTACATATGGATTTTCATATTATGAATTTGAATATTAACTATGTTGGGGTTTCATTAAAGTGTGACTATTTAAGCATGTTTTGGACTATGAATACAAGATCTATGATGAGTTTTGAGGTGGGGTTTCAATGTATTTTGAAAGGGAGTGTTACCAAGTGTTGGTAGGTTGATTTAGTCCAAGCTCTCTTGCATTATTTCACTCTTGAATTGCATGGTTTTACACTATCATTACACAACCACCAAGTGTTAAATAAAATGTCCAGTTTAGGGTTCTTGAGCTATTGATGATCTATTGCATTACCTATGACTTGAATGACTTTATGATGATAAAAGGAAGGTATATATGTGTTGATTTCATAAAGAGTATCTATAGTGCTGCAAGTTGACCATACTTTGTTGAGGGGCTGCTATGCCTCAATCACCATGGATGGTAGGGTGTGACAACCATCAACTAATTAAGGGGTTGATACCTCAATCACCATAGATGGTAGGGTGAGACAACCATTAACCAAATTGATAGGTTGATACCTTAATCACCATGGATGATAGGACGAGATAACCATCAACCAATTGAGGGGTCGATACCTATCAGGACCCAATCCTAGGGCCTAGACATCACACTATGCAAGTGGAACCCAAAGGGACCCCATGGAAGCCTCTTAGAACATCATTACACATCCTTATTTGCGAAAGCAATAGATACAACATAAGAAAATAAGAATAGGGGCAATGGAACTAGGGGAAAGCTTGCACAACATCATAATCAAGAGAGAAAGACAAGATCATATCATAGACATCAAGAACAATAGAGTCAAGGCTCTTAGCATAGATAGATAACATATCCAACAAATACCTCTATACATAGATAAGAGTGGGGGCCAAGAAAATGTAATTGGGCTCACCCTCATGGTCAAAATAGATAATAAAGAAAAATGTATCAATAGATAATAGGAGAATCATAGACTAAGATCCCCAAACTAAAGGAATCACCAACTAGTTTGAATAGGACCGAACTAGCTACATAGAGCAGGAAGATGATCAACTTGGGCTCCGATTCCTACAGGGTGACATAATGTAGGCATAAATTATGCGTTAGTATGTTTAAATATACTAAGTCTATAGGATGCAATGTAAACAAGAATTGAGCATTATAATCGAAATGCATAACAATAGGGAATAGGCATACTTATAACAATATGACATGTATGATCAATACATAAGTAAAACATGCTTCAATAATTCATGCTCATATAGAATATTATATGTGTAGAAGAGACTAATCTAGATTTCTAAATGTACAACCCTTTGGTAGGTTAGTGATGATACTGTCCTATCACTTAGGTGGATGAATACAAACCCTCATCTAGTCGGTGATAATGCCGCCCAATCACCGAGTTGGAGAAGTCCAAACCATTGCCTAGGTTGATCAGTACAAACCTCCTTCTAGGTTAGTGATGATACTTCCCCATCACCAGGTGGAGAAGTACAAACCCTTTCCTATTTTGATGAGTACAAACCCTTATCTAGGTTATCCGAGTTATTAGTCCCCACTGATTGTGCATGGTCTAATGCAATACTTTATATAACATTTATCATATATGTAAGCTCATTGAAACATCATATAGTCATTCATACCATATTTTATGCTTTGGACCTTCAACTCCTCAAGAAACCACATTCGGACATTTTATCAAATAATTAGAGAGTGTGTAATGCTAGTAAAAAACCATGAAATACAAAGATGAAATCATGCAAGAAAATCCATTGTAAAATCATCAATCAACACCTTGTAACACCCTCTAGCAAGATACATTAATACCCCTCATCAAATCTTAAAATATATCAAAGATTTGTAGCTCAAAACATAGCAAAATACTTAGAACTTTACATAGCTTTAACATAGTGTGTAGTGAATTTCATAAAATTTGAGATTCATTTTTAAATCAACTTTAAATCATGCAATTTGAGTAAAAGGAGGCTTGGGTATCATAGGTGAATGGAATCCATGAAAGAAACCCACATACCTTAGGTCAGAGATGAACTTGGTAAAGATTGGAGATGGAGACTTGAAGCTTGAAGAAGAACCTTGAAGGAGAACCTTAGCCTGGTTTGAGGGTTTGGGACTTGAGTTTGGGGAGTGAAAATATGACTAAGTGTTTGAGTGAGTATTGGAAAATATTTACGATGATATGAGGGTAAAATTTGGCTAAATATAGGTAAAAACATATTTGGGAACACTTAGGACCAAGACTTAGATTTCTTGTACCGAGCTTAAAAAAATAGTCCCAAAAATGTACTGGGGTACGTTAGGAGGGCAACACGGAAACACCACTGCAATTTGCATTTTTGGAATTTCATAATTTCTAATCTTTCGCTCTTAAGGGGGTGGTAGGCCTTAGACATGATGGTCTCTTACTATACATGCAATATGTTCTATATAAGCATGTTTGCTACAAGCGTCACTCATGCATGCCATATTGCTATATGTTCATTTATTGCCTAATTATGCATTTTGATTGTGTTGCCTATCTCTTGTTGTAGTGTATCCTATATGCATAGTACATTCAAACATAGTAACACGTACTCTATACCTACATGATGTTATCATGTAGTAACCAAAGCTCTTCATGATCATCCTCATCCTCTCCTTGGCTAGTACTAACTTCATAAAGCAAGTTTGGTGAGTTGTCAACTTCAAGAATGATATCTCTTGTTCTTATGTTATGTAAAGACTTTCACTATCTATTTGTATGCTTTTGACTATGAGGGTGAGCCTGAAAAGTTGTCTTAGCCCTGGATCAATTCTAAGTATAGAGGTGTTGTTCGACAAGATATGTAATGTTGCTATGATCTTTGACTCTCTTGACTCTATTGATGTTTTATGAAATAAAAGGCTAACCTTAGCCCCTTACCCTTGTTTCTATTTTCTTATTGTTGTTTAATTGCTTTCGCGACGAAGGATGTGTAATGATATGTTAAGAGGCTTGCATGGGTGTTCTTTTGAGTTCCCTATTCGTCATGTCACGTCTAAGCCCTAGGCTTGGGTCGTGATAAACTTGGTATCAGAGCACTAGGTTGTTAATGTTCCCCAGCATCCAACATACCGTGTTAATTAGAGTCTTATTCATGATTGTATTGTGCACCACAACTATGAGTAAGAGGCTTTGAGATGTCTTAGGAAATGTTTCCCTTTTTCTTGATCTACATCATTCTACAGAATTTAGGTAGGGTTTTCCCTCTAATGAATATTCTTTGCCATTTTCAGATCATGCCTAACAAAAGAGGTATAAGAGCCCACACACCCAAGGAACAATCGATTCATGGAGAGCTTCGATATGCTCTCACTTTGCTAGCTCAAGCAATGGATAACCAAATCGACCAAGGGGCCCAAGCCCCTTATGCTCCTACTCTAGCATGTCAGGTGAAATACTTTGCGAGGATGACCCACCAGAATTATATGGGTCTAAAGTAGATGAGGACCCTCAAGAATTTGTTGATAAGGTGTACAAAGTGTTGGCTATTATGGATGTTAGGTAGGAGGAGAAGGCAGAGTTGGTGGCTTACCAACTCAAGGGGGTTGCTAAACTATGGTATACCCAATAGAAGAAGGAGAAGGGGAATAATAATGTGATTCTTTGGCAGGAGTTTAAGGCAACTTTCCTTAATTGGTTCTTTCCTCTTGAGTTTAGGGAGCACAAAATGATGAAGTTCATGAATTTGAAGCAAGGATTGATGATGTGAGGGAGTATGCCCTCAAGTTCAACCAACTCTCTAAATATTCTCCATACTTGGTTTCCAACCTAAGGTCTAGGATGAATAAGTTTGTGATAGGTGTTTTTATTTGGTGAATGAGGAGTGTCGTGCAGCTATGTTGATTAGTGATATGGACTTGTCCCGCCTTATGAATTATGCCAAACATTTGGAGGGGGAAATGTTGAATAAAGATGAGGAGTAGTGAGTCCAAGATGGCCCATTTTCATGGTAAGTTCCAAGGTCTCAAGGGTGGTTGGTTTCACCAAGGCCAAAGGTCTTCTCATGTTCCTAGTGGGATATTTGCTAATGACTACACAAGGCCCCAAGGAGGTGGTGGTATGGTGCCTAGACCTAGATTCCTAAGATGTGGTGAAGGCCATGATGGCCCATTTTGAGGGGCAGTAATGCTTACTATAGTCATGGGGAAGTGGGTCACAAGAAGGTTGATTGTCTTCTGAATCAAAACAAGGGTAAAGATGTTCGTCCACAATGTCAGGGCACTAATACTATTCCTTTGGGGAGAGGAGTCCAACAAGGTGGTGGTCCAAGGTACAATTGGTTCAACACAACCTAAGGAAGACAAAGGTGTTGATGAGGTGCTCGATGTCATCACTGGTATGTTAAAAGTCTTTGATTTTGATATGTATGCATTGATAGACCCGAGGGCCACTCTTTCTTTTGTTACTCTTTTTATTGCCAAAAAGTTTCATTTGGGCTTTAATTTTGTATGAGTCGTATGAGGTTTCTACTACTATTGGTGTATTTATTATTTCTAGAAAAGTCTATAGAAATTATCCCATATGCATTTTGCATAAAATATTACCTCGTGATCTTATTGAGTTGGATATCGTGGATTTTGATATCACCTTTGGATGGATTGGTTGCATACATATTATGCCTCTATTAATTGTAGAACCCCTAAGGTCAAATTCTAATTCCCAAATGTACCTGTCCTTGAGTGGGAGAGTCATGATGTTATGGTCAAGTGTAGGTTTAACTCTTGTATTAAGGCCCAAAAATTTGATCTCTAAGGGGTGTCTCTATCATCTTGTGAGGGTTAAGGATGTTGAGTCCAAAGTCCTTCCTATAGAGTTGGTTCCAGTGGTAAATGAGTTTCTTGATATCTTTCCAAATGACCTTTCCGGTATTCCTCCCAAAAGGGAAATAAACTTTGTATAGACCTTCTTCTAAATGCCCAACCCATTTCGATTCGCCCTTATTGTATGTCCCAGGTGGAGTTAAAGGAGTTGAAAGAGAAATTGAGAGATTTATTAGAGAAAGAATTTATTAGGCCTAGCCAATCACCTTGGGGTGCACCGACGTTGTTTCTAAAGAAGAAAGGTGGGTCTCTTAGAATGTGTATTGATTACTAGCAACTTAATATAGTCACAATCAAGAATAAGTATCCTTTACCAAAGATTGATGATTTGTTTGACTAACTTCTAGAGGCTAGCCACTTCTCTAAGATTGATCTTCGGTCCAAGAATCACCAAGTGAAGGTGAGGGTGTATGACATTCCCAAGACAACCTTCCAAACTAGGTATGGGTATTATAAGTTCATTTTTATGTCTTTTGGGTTGACTAATGCACCGGCTATCTTCATGGATCTTACGAATGGGGTTTTTAAACCCTACCTTGATTTGTCTGTTGTGGTTTTCATTGATTATATCTTTATATAGTCTCATAATGAGGAGGAGCATGCGAGTCATTTGAGGGTGGTGTTGCAAAAATTGAGGGAAGAGAAGTTATATGCCAAATGTGAAAAATGTGAATTTTAGTTGGAAGAGGTTTCCTTTCTGGGCCATGTGGTGTTAGGGGATGGTATTAGGGTAGATCCTAAAAAGACAAAAGTGATTATAAATTGGCCTAGACCTTTGTTTCCATAGGATATTATAAGCATCTTGGGATTAGCGGGCTACTACCGAAGGTTTGTGAATAGGTTCTCTTCTATTGCTTCTGCCATGGCTAAGTTGACACAAAAGAAGGCTAAGTTCGTATGGACCAACGAGTGTGAAAGGAGTTTCCAAGCCTTGAAGGATAAGCTTGTCGCCACTCCTATCATATCTCTATCGAAAGGGTTAGAAGCGTTTGTTGTGTATTATGATACCTCTCGGATTGGTTTGGATTGTGTTTTGATGCAAAATGGTAAGGTGATAGACTATGCTTTTAGACAACTCAAAGTGCATGAAAAGAATTATCCTACTTATGATCTTGAATTGGCCACTGTGGTATTTGCTTTGAAGATTTGGCGTCATTATTTGTATAGGTACATATTGATTTGTTTACCATCATAAGACTCCCCAATATGTGTTCACTCAAAAAGATCTCAACTTGAGACAACATAGGTGGTTAGAGCTTTTTAAGGATTATGATATGAGTGTGCATTACCATCCCGGTAGGGCAAATGTTGTGGCTGATGCTTTGAGTAGGGTATCTATAGGTAGCCTAGCTCATATTGAGGATATGGGCAAAGAGGTGGCTGCAGAGATTCATTGGTTGGCTAGATTAGTGATTTGGTTAGAAGATGTTGATAATAGTGGTATTGTGGTTGTTGATAGTTCAAAGTCTTCCTTGGTTGATGAGGTAAAAGCAAAGCAAGATCTTGACCCCTCTTTGTTAGAATTGAAGGCATTGGTAAGAGAGGACAAGGTGGAGTTTTCTCGCAAGGGGGAGATAGTGCCCCTTAGGTACCAATATAGGTCTTGTATGCCTAATGTTGATGTCTTAAGAGAGATGATTCTTGATGAGGCTCATAATTCTTCATATTCTATTCATCTCGATTCTACCAGGATGTATAGAGATTTGAGGCATGTATTTTGGTGGGGTGGCTTGAAGAAATACATTGCTTTGTATCCAATTATCATGGTTACCAACAAGTCAAATTCAAACACTAAAGGCCGCGTTGCCTAACCCAAGACATAGAGATTCCTACTTGGAAGTGGGAGGAAATGAACATGGATTTTGTGGTTGGGTTGCATGAGACTAGAAAGGGTTTTGATTCTATTTGGGTTGTGGCTAATAGAATGATGGGGCCAAAGATTATGCTATATTGTACATTCATGATTTGGTTAGATTGCATGGGGTGCCCTTGTCTATCATATCGAATCTTGGTGCTCAATGCACTTCACACTTTTGAAGGTCATTCCCTAGAGGTCTTGGTACCAAGTTAAAGCTTAGTACAACCTTTCACCCTCAAATGGTTGACCAAGCCAAAAGAACTATCCAAGCTCTTGAGGATATGGTTAAAGCTTGTGCTTTGGAATTTAAGGGTAGTTGGGATGATCATCTTCCATTGATTAACTTTGGTTATAATAATAGCTATCATTCTAGCACTGGTATGGATCCTTTTGAGGCTCCCTATAGTAGACATTGTAGGTCCCCAGTTGGATAGTTGAGGTAGGGGATATGGCATTGTTAGGTCCAGATCTGGTAATGGAGGTAATGGAGAAGGTAAGGTTGTTTAGGGAAAGGTTGAAAACAGCTCAAAGTCATCAAAAGTTCTATGCTGATGTGTGGAGAAGGAGCTTGAATTTAAAGTTGGTGATTGGGTCTATTTGAAGGTTTCGCCTATGAAGGGTGTGGTTCATTTTTGTAAGAAGGGTAAATTGAGTCCAAGGTTTATGGGTCCTTATAGGGTGTTGAGGAGGATTGGTGAGGTAGCCTATGAGTTGGAGTTGCCTAGTGAAATGGACTTGGTTCATCCGATCTTTCATGTATCCATGTTAAGGAAATGTGTGGGTGATCTGAATGTTATTATTCAATTGGATGTTGTCGGTATTTGTAAAAGACCACTTGACTTATGAAGAGGTTCCCATAGAGATCTTGGATAGATAAGTGAATAGGTTGAGGAACAAGGATGTGGCTTCCATTAAGGTCTTTTGGAGGAATCAACAAGTTAAAAGTACTGCATTGGAGGCCGACACAGACATTCAAAATCGATATCCCTATCTCTTCTATTCTACAAAAGCCTAACGTACTAATTCTAATTCGTCTATGTTATTTCATGTTCATGTATCAGCCCTATATATCATTTGTATGCATTCATGTGTATGTTGACAAGTTCATGGTGATTTTGACACTTATTTGAGATTTTTGAAAATTGTGTTTAAGTGCATTATTGCATTCTTGTTGGGGATGATTTCTTTATGATTACACTTCTTATTTACGCTTCTTTGTCATTTGAGGACCAATGTTCCCTAGGGGGAGATATTGAAACGACCCCAAAAAGTGCCCAAAAATATGCCTCGAAAGTGCCCGAAATCATATTTTCCATATATCTCAAAATCTATGCGTGATATCAAAAATCTGACTTTATATTCTTGATCAACGGGCAAGATTGAGTGGTAAATGAGTTTATACCTAATTTTAGAGCAACCATAGCAAAATTTGAATTTCCCAAGTTGCAATTTCTAGAGAGCATTCTGCGCCTCGAGCGCGACGCGGTAGGGCACGAAGATGCTTATTTTTTTGTTCAGTTTTCTTGTTCGATCCAAGACTTTTGGATCTTGGGCATAAGTCTTCCCATGCATGAAAATACCTTTACTTAGCCATATTTCACCTTCATATCATAAAAGACATTCCCCAATACACTCCCAAATACTTACACAAATATTTTACCAAAAATTCAAGTGCCAAACCTCATTCCGGATCTTAAGGAATTCACTCAAGTTTCAAGTTCTGATCTCAATCTTCATCAAGGAGTTCTCCAAAGTTAAGGCATGCGGGTTTCAACCATTAGGTCCTATCATCCATGATGCCCACGCTTCTTTTTTTATCTAAATTGCATATTTCTAAGTTGATTTACTTATGGATTTTCATATTATGAATTTGACTAGAAAGTATGTTGGGGTTTCATTAAAGTGTGACTATTTTAGCATATTTTGGGCTATGAATCTAAGGTCTATGATGAGTTTTAAGGTGGAGTTTCAATGTTTTTTCAAGGGGGTATTAACAAGTATTGGTGGGTTGATTTACTTTAAGTTTTCTTGCATGATTTAACTCTAGAATTGCATGGTTTTACACTAGGATTACACACCCACTAAGTGTTTGATAAAATGTCCGATTTAGGGTTCTTGATCTATTAATGATACATTGCATGTCCTATGAATTGAATAACTTTATGATGATGAAAGGAAGGTGTACATGTGTTGATTTCATAGAAAATATCTATAGTTTGCAAGTTGACCACACCTTGTTTAGGGGGTACAAAGCCTCAATCACCATGGATGGTAAGGTATGACAACCATCAACCAGTTGAGGGATTAATATCTCAATCACCATGGATGGTAGGGTGAGCTAACCATCAACCAAATTGAAGAGTTGATATCTCAATCACCATGGATAGAAGGGTGAGACAACCATCAAATAATTGAGGGGTTTATACCTCAATCACCATGGATAGTAGGGTGTGACAACTATCAACCAATTTAGGGGTTGATACCTCAATCGTCTCTCTAAGGGGGTGGTAGGCCTTGGACGTGATGGTCTCTTACTATACATAAATATGTGCTATTTAAGCATGTTTACTAAAAGCATCACTCATGCATGTGATATTGTTATATGTTCATTTATTGCCTAATTATGTATTTCAATTGTGTTGCCTATTTCTTGTTGCATTGCATCCTACATACTTAGTACATTCAAATGTACTAACGCATATTCTATTCCTAAATGATGTTACCATGTAGGACTTGGACCTTCTCACGATCATTCTCATCCTCCTCGTGGCTAGTATTACCTTTACAAAGCAAGTTTGATGAGTATTCAACTCCGAGGATGATATCTCTTGTTCTTATGTTATGTGAAGACTTTTAGTATCTATTTGTATGCTTTTGACTATAAGGGTGAGCCTAGAAAATTGTCTTGGCCCCTGCTTAATTCTAAGTGTAGAGGTGTTGTTGGATAAGATATATATGCTATGAGCATTGACTCTCTTGACTCTATTGATGTTTTATGTAATGAAAGGCTTCCCTTAGCCCCTTTCCCTTTTTTCATTCTCTTATTGTTGTTTAATTGCTTCTACGACCAAGGATGTGTAATGATATGTTAAGACGCTTGCTTAGGGTTCCTTTGGGTTCCCCATTGGCCATGTTACATCTATGCCCTAGGCTTGGGTCGTGACATAGGGATTAGATGTGACATAGCGAATGGGAACCCGATGGGACCCCAAACAAGCCTCTTAGCATATCAATCACACATCTATGGTCGCGGAAGAAAAATAAATAAAACAAGAGATGTAAAAAGGGAAGCAGGACTAAGGGAAATCTTGGTATTCATAAAAGTGTAAAGAGTCAAGTTCATAGCATAAGTATATCATAATATCCAACAATACCTCTAACATAGAATGGAGCACGAGCAATGACACTCTTTGAGCTCACCCTCATAATAATAAGTGATCAACATAAAGAAGTCTCAAAATAGCAAAAGTAATATATATAGTGTCTGCGGACTTGAGGACTCACCAAAGCTTATCTTTAAAGTGTCTACTACCCACGTGCAGGATGATCAAAAGGTGCTCCGATCCCTATATGGTAATATCATGTAGGCATAGAGTAAGCTTTATTATGTTTGAATATACTAAGTATATAGGATATAATGCATCAATATATAAGCCAATATAGTCAAAATACATAGTCATAAGCAATAGATATATAATCTCAATATGCCATGTATGATCAATGCTCATAACAAACATGCTTGTAAGTCATTCTTATTGCACAATATATATAGTATACACATATGTTGGAAGTGACCTTAACCAACATAGACCAAGTAGGTACAACTTGGAATCCAAGGCATGACACCCTCGATAAGTTGGAACAGGCATGGCACCCCCCAGCTAGGTGTGGTCTACTTGCCAAGTCAAACTAAACATGATTACATGACTAGATGGAACCACTAACATAGAAAGGGTAATAATCATAATCCTATGGTGAACATAGTTTAGAGACAATAGACTTTATAAAGAAACCTTTGAGTCGAGCCCCCAATATTAAGCCTCAATCAGTCCTAAATCAAATCCCATGAAATACTTGAAAATAATAATAACTTGTATAACTTGTAAGAAACATGGATACATGACATGAGTAGCTCTTAAAAAATTCTTGACCTCTAGTTGTGAGCCTAACTTGACAAATGAGAGTAGATCATAATCATACATAAACCTTTTATTTAAAATGAATGGCCCACAAGAAGTAAAATTTGTGAAATAGGGCTTAAATTGATACTTGTAAAATCATAGATAAATTAAATGAATTCAACATACTTGAAAGCCCTTAACAATCATATAGTAATTTGACTTGTAAATCGTGAAATAAATCATCAATAACTTGAGAATTCTTGACTTGATGTTTTAACAAGCACTTGATGAGTTCATGATACAAGTTCAAAATCATGCAATTCGAGAGTAAAATAAGATGAGAAAATGACAATCAACCCACCAACATATAGTAAAACCCTTATATAGGCTACCTTGAAATCCATTACAAAAGTTCATGATAAAGCATAGCTTCATAGCTCAAAACATGCATAGTTCCAATAAATAAAATCAAATCATGTTATAAGCTTGAAATAGATAGTCATGCATAATGAATCAATATTTTATAAAATCCCAACATGATTCATTCTTATAATTCATAATAAGAGATACCTATAGGTAATACAACTTGAAAACATGCAATTTTCATGAAATAGAGTATTGGACTCCATGGGTGAGAGGACCCAATAGATGAAACCCACATACTTTAAACTTGGGTTTTGTTGAGACGAGCTTTAAGGAAACTTAGAGCTTGAAGTGAATCCTTGAGTTCCAAAGTTAAGCATGAAATCCTAGAATTTGGTATGAGATATTTGGTTAAGTCTTGGAGAGGTTTTTGTGAGGGTTTTAAGTGATACAGAGTTGAAAAATGGCTAAGTATAGGTGATTTCATTCTTAAGTGGACATGGGGCTATGACCACAATGTCCTTGGCTGAAATAGAAAACCAATGAAAAAATTACACTAGTTCGCATCCTTGGCGCGATGCAGACCCATCGCAGGCAACATTTGTACTTTTTGCGCCACATGCGCGTTTTGGCCTGGGCATGGATAGACACTATTTTTCAAAAATTAGCAAAAATTATTTTTTGCTACTAGTCCTCTAAAATCCTTGTTATACCCATATTCTACTCAACATTTCCCCATAATCAAGAACATAAAGTTACTTTTTTAACTTTTTATATCACGTGTAAATTTTGAGATATATGGAAATTACTATTATGGGCATTCCGTAGCACATTTCTGGGGTGTTTAAGATCTACATGTCTGTCGCTTCTATACAGGCCTTGCCATAGAGATTATCACATGCTATGTCCCACTTAACTCAGCTTTTTGACAATATTAGGCCATGGGTTTTCCAAGCGATAGCAGACTCGGAGGGTCGTATTCAGGCATTCACAGTTGCTACTATCCAGGACCATATTTCTATCATGGATGCCCGCATCAATGTCTTCAAGGAGAGGGTATATAAGAGATTGTGTGAGGCCCGACCTTCAGACTTATCATTTATGCAAATGGAGAACCAGTAGCTTTAAACTGACTTGATAGTAGCACTAGCGGCATAGGTTTCACTACCATCAACTACACCTAATGTGCCGGTAGTTTATTTATTTGCTCCTTGGGAGCCTACCCAGTCTTCGCTAGGGAAGAGACCTTGTCTGGATAATGAGCTAGATGAGAGGCATGTTGGTACAGGGATGATAAAGGAGGAGCATCTCAAACTTGCCTTGGAGAGATTGAGGCATGACAAGGAGATGAGACAAATTTGAGCCATGGAGCAGTTTGAGGGGTGCTGCCCCTCCAGATAGAGTACCACGGTTGAGCAGACCACTTTGCAGGAGGAAGGAGACTAGATTCATCCACAAACTGGTGTTTAGGTGCCCAGGTATTCGTTTTGACCCCTCATGTTCTATCTTATTGTGATTTTGTGCATTGGGGACAATGCACATCTTTTTTGATAGGGTGTGGGTAGTTATGGACATGTTATGTCCGAGTAACTTTCCATAACTATCCCAATTTTTTATCTTGGGGTTTTCTTATCTATGTTATTTTTCCCTATGGATATTTATTTTCTGTTGAACCGACACGTTTAGGATGTTTAGATGATATTTGTAGCACAAAGTACAAATACTTGTGGCATATAGCACATTTCTATATTTTGTTTAAAAAAATGATACCCACCAAAATTTTTGATTAAATAGTTAGATAGTAACAATGCATGTTTAGGTATCTGACAATATCTATTAAATTCAGATATGTGAGAGTACATTGATATAAAAAGCATGATTTGTGAGTCTTTTATTGATAATGTATGCAATGCCATGCGAGTGTGAGTATAATTTGATAAATTCATGTATTTTATGCTAATTCAGAACTTGCCCTGCCTTATGAGGCGTTCCCTATGGCCTTTTTATTTCTGAATTATTCCCTATCATGCTGTCTCTCCTCATCTGCTTGTTGAGTATAATTCATCAACCTCCCGATGTCCATGTCACTCATAAGCATAGCTTCCCTTCTATCATTATTTAGCCCTTTGGTCATCCCATCAATATTATACATCCCCCCATCAATATTATACATCCCCATTCTCCCCCTCATGTCAGCAACCATATCCGTAGCATAGCAAGAGAGCTAAGTAAACTTAAGCACATATTCGTATACAGTTATAGAGCCTTATTTTACATTAAAAAACTCTCGTACCTTGGCCACCTTGTGTTCTCTTGGAAAGAAACACATAAAAAAGGCTTCCTTAAATACTGCCCAAGTCAGCAATGGGGCTTCCTCTCCTCTACCCTTCTTCCACTGGTCAAACCATATCCTGGCCACACCTTTGAGTTAGTAGGCATGTAGTTCAACTCTATCAATACCAACCATATGCATCACCTGAAACACCTTTAGAAGCTCCTCTATGTAGTTCTCAGGATTCTCATTGGATTCAAACCCTGCGAACTCGGGTGTATTCATCCTCAAGAATTCATGGACTCTAGATGTGTCCTGTGTATCTTATGTACCCACTTCTCACCTAACAGCAGGTCTTATGACAGCTTGGGATGGAGTTTGGATAGCTGTGCGAAGCTCAACGTTTGAAATCTCAACTTTTGGGGGCTTCTCAATAAGGACAGTTGGATCCATGGGCTTTTCATGTCCTTGAGTCTTGGGCGGGTTAACTTTCTACATGGCAGAATGCCTCTACCTCTTATGTCTCTTATGGTAGTCATGATAACAACTCTGCTATATGTAGAGCATGAATTAGAAGAGAGTTTTCATAGAGTTTTAACTCTATCACACGAATCAGATCATGAAAGAAGTGCTACAATTTCTAATGTCATATAGCCTCCTACTCATGAAATATGGTGTAGAACACACCTATGAATATGTCTACCAAACATGATTTCATAGACTCCCCTAAGACATTTGAACTTTATTTTCTGATACCAAGTTTGTCGCACCCTGTGAGGGTACCCTAGATATGGCGGCCATCGAGAGACTATTGTTGTTGTCCAAGAGAACAACCTGGCCTCACCATATTCATTCACTCAATAAACATATTAATTCAGTAGAAGACTAAACATCATAAATAATGGAAGTCTCAAAATATGTAAGTAAAACAGGCTAGTCTGAAAGAAGCTAGCTCAATAGAATCTCAAGTCCACAACTCAACTCTAGTCTATGAAGCCTATATTACTATCAAATGGTGCTAATGACAGACCCATGGCCACCTCAACTCAAAAGTAAAGCTATCAAGTCTAATTCTATAAAGTTAGATGAAAATAAGATAATGACCCCCGGAGTAAAGGATGCTCACCAACTCTGTTGACTGCGATAGATCCTCAATGATGTACCTATTGACGATCTCTAGTGCTAGCCTCTGTATCATAAAATGATGCAGTCCAAAGGGGAAATTAGTACGTGGAATATACGAGTATGTAAAATGTCTAAATGAAATAGATACAAGTACAATAATAGGGAAAATAACAATCGACTAAGAAGATACTCAATTAGAATGTTAAATATCTAACTAAAACAAGAACAAAGAGTAGACAAATAACCCATCAATGCCAATCGAACCTTATCAATCAACTCAACTCAACTCGACTCAGAGTACTATCAGTATGGGATCTATCGGGGAGTTTCTTTTATCTGACAACAATCACTTTTGAGCTAGTGATTGATCCTACTGATGTTGCCACAACCATTCTGTACATTCCAAGTAAAGAATGAACTTGATCCACTAGGGATCCAATCTCAACAAGTCCTCTATTATTTTTCACGAACTTTACCTCAAGAGGGAATCTCAATGTAATGGCTCTATCCTCACCTAAGTTTGGCGACGTTGTTAATAAGTGTGAGCTGGTTTTACTCTTATTCATTTCGTTGCTTAATACTTCTCCCAAGACTCAATGCTCATAAGACTCCTCATCTCAATCAATCATCTCAATTAGCCTCATAGGAGCTCTCATCATCTCAAATAGTCTCATGGATACATTCATCATCTTAATTACTCAATTCAGCCGGGCCTTTTGGCCTATCATCTCAATTATCTCATCAACTCAATTCTCATTTATTAACTCAAGAATTCAAATCAATCATTAAGAGAAAGTTGATTAGAAAAACTCTAGAATTCAATTATAAACACTCATGGGATCACCAAGGTCCATTAAATCAATATCATACTCATATCACAATCACAATCAATATACTCATGTCAAGGCTGTAGACTCTATTCTTAGGTTCATTCATGCATGCTTTCGCAAAATAATATACTCACTCTATCTCATATTAACTGAATTTATAAGGTAATACACACATATTAAGAAAACTATTTAAAGACAAAATTTATACCCTACTTTCCACTATTGTCTTTCATAAAATCATAAATACATAGTGTAATTGATTTCCGAGAAAATATAAAAATTCAATTAATGCAAGGGCAAATATGGAAAAAGTTTCAAACATTCATGTTGAACTTTGAAAAATTCAACTATTTTGAACCTTGAAAAAAGATTTAAAAATTCAATTATTATGAGACGGAGGGAGTATAAGGTTATACAATGACTCATGAAAAATATTTAATTCAGGAAATTTAGTTTATTATGATCATCAACATATGACAATACATATAATGTGTATATAATCTTCACGAAAATATTCAATAAACATGGATGTAGACTCATTAGACTCTCAACTCCTCCATTACCATCAATGGGGCACATGGAAGAATAATTCTGTCACGACCCAACCCAGGGGCCACGAATGGTGCCGATAGGGTACCGCGACAATCACTTATACTGAATATTTACTTACGACAACTAAGGAATTTCACAAAAATTTCGACAGAGTTTCCTTTGTTTTATTGACTAACCCACCTGCAGATAGCGAACCCAGCAGTACTAGATATAGTCATAAGAACAGGTATACAAACACAAACGCGGGCCAACAAGGTCACCGCCGCGGCAGAGCCG
>JAOTQJ010141774.1:0-37377 GCA_025642045.1 Solanum sejunctum
ATTTTACAGTAAAGGTAAAGAAATATAAAGAACATAAAGTACTTGATCCCAAAGTATAATTAAAGGTGGTCTCTTATCCGCAATCAGTGCATACTTTCATTAGAGTTATATTTCATGTATAGTATTAATTGCCTTCCGGGGACCTGTATTTCTTGCTGCAGGTACAAGTGCTAATAGATCTTCCCAGTAGAGTTTAGGACATTCACCTGTTGTTACCAAGCTCCAGGTTGTTCCAGAGCTTTGTGTATATTTTGAGTTTATATATTTATATTATATGGCTAATTCAGACGGGGCCTATCCTGAACATTTATGGATACTTTCTCTCGACTAGAGCCTTTGTAAACTATGTAAACTAAAGTGTGGTCATATCTCGTACATTAGACACCGTGGCCCCTATGGCCAAGCTATACGTATCTCCTTTTATATTATTACCATTTATGTTCTTAGGAGCATGCGAAACATATAAACTCATTATAACATGTATACAAAGCGCATAGATAAAGGTTGGTTCTCTCGAGCCTTATCGATAATGGGTGCCAGTCCGCCCTAACAGCAACTTGGGGCATGACATCTACTGAATATCCCGCTGTCTGTGCACTTTGCCCTTTACTTCTTGGACCAAACCAATTTCTCCTAGACCCCTGAAGTTGTGGTGGAGCACTGGCTGCAGAGTACGAGGATGATGGCCTAGGCGGTCTATTAGAAAACCTTGGCCTAAGCTCACCTTGTGGTGGTGTAAACTGCCCTGTACACCTGGCCCTCTTGGCCTGCCCTCTTTCCAACTCTTGTATCCTTCTCCTTTGCCTCTGATCCTCCAATTTTTGTGTAAAAGCTTGCATTCTCGCAATATCCATTTCTTTGTTCAAGGAAGCAATGGTACAGTCTCTGACTAGATATGTATCCAATCTATTCACATGTCGATAAACTCTATCTGCCATAGTAGCAACTATATTAGGAGCATACCTGGCCAGGGAATAAAATGGAAGGCTATACTCCCTCATGCTTATATTCCCTTGGTAGACATTCAGGAACTGATCTGGACGAGCCTCTCGGATCTCTAATTGAAAGTAATGGTCAAGAAATGCTTCTTTGAACTCCTTCCAGGTAGTTGTGGTGCATCTATAACCTTAGATTGCTTCCAAGCTTCATACGACAATATAGCCACACCCTTCAACCTATATGTCGCTAACTCGACAGCTTCTGTACCACTCACATGCATAACATCTAAAGTGCGCTGAATCTGATCAATAAAGTCTTAGGGATCTTCATTAGGATCTAACCCTGTGAAAGATGGAGGGTCCAAATTAAGAAAATTATGTGTCCTTGCACTAGCTGCCCTATTCATATCACCTGTACCCATAACTGGACCTTTCTGCCTTTGACATTGGCCAGCAACTATATGAGTCAATAGTTAAATTGCATTTCTCAGCTCCTGCACGGTAGCATCAATAGGTGGTTCTGGGGAGATTTCACTACTTCCGGGTTCATCAAGACCTAGAGGAGTTAGAGATGTTTGTGACAAAGACTCCTCTTGAACCTCGTTTCATTGTCTCACCTGACTGGGTATACCAACTACCACTTCTACTCCCTTCCCTTTACCTTTGTTTTGCCTGGTTTCTGGCATACTTGCTTTACTAAAAAATTTAGGAATTAGATATAATGCACCAATTACACTTGGCTCTATGGTACGATCTAAAGAATGAAAAGAAAATGACAACTCCTAAATGCCACATAGCTTCTTGCTTATAAATGTGGTGTACAACACATCGATAAAGATTATACATAGACACGACTTTGTAGACTCCTTAGGATGACCCATTCTGATACAATTTCTGTCATGCCCAAAGCCCCATTAGGGTGGACTGGCATCCGTTGCCAATAAGTCCTAAGAGAACCAACTTATATCTATGTTCTTTGTATACATATTATAAGGATTTCAACCTTTGACATGCCTTTGAGAAAATAAACAGTGATAACAAGCCAAAAGGGAATGCATATGGCTAGTCTATTGGGGCCACAGTGTTTAAAGTATGAGATATGACTACACTTTAATTTACATAGTATACAAAGCCTTTAGATAAGGAAACGTATATGATAAGGGTCGGGAGAGGCCCCACCTCGACTAACTATACAATACAAAAATATAAACTCTAGATGTACAAACTCCGAAGCAACCTAGAGCTTGGTAATAGCAGTTGGATATCCTGTACTCCTACTAGGGAGATGGTTCTTTTAGTGGTCAGAATATTGGAACTGTAGGGCTGTGTATGTAACATGTGACATGTAGATAATTATACAAGACAATATGACAGTGAAAAGAGTATGTTACACTAATAATAAAATGTGTATGAACTAAGACAACTCATGAACTTTATTTAGCAGCAAGGACCCATGTGACTTAGTATCCACTTATGTATGTAGATTTGAAGGTGACTATATATGGGAGCATATGAACATGTGAAAGAGTGAAGAATGGTTAATAGTTGTGTTGGAGTTGGTAGGTGCCTTTATTTTCCAAGGAGGGATCTATGTTTCATGCCAAGTAACACAGAATCAAGTAGCTTTATATACCTCGCTGTATGACCTCACTATTACCTCGAGATAACCTTGCCTTCATCCAAATATTTATCTACAACACAGTAGGTGGTAAAACTAGCATTAGCAGCCAATAAATACATCTTGGCAGCCCAACCTCATAAAAAAAACACACACTGGCACCAATTGGGTATTTATGAACCTGAGCATATTCTTTCAACATTTCCACCCCTAATCGTATTTTCTAATACACATTCTCATATGCATATAATGTGTAGCCATTTTTAGTGCCACAACAATCTTACAACAGTTCACAAAGTACAACACATAACAATTCTACCCAACATACAAATGGGCGGCATAACGTTACATCCCTTCGCCCCATTTTAACGTCGACAATCCCAAACCTTTCCCAAATTTAACCAAACTGTCCTCAATACATTTATACATAAAAATAGCCCTATAAAAGTCTTAGAATAGTACTAAAGCAGTTATGAAGGACGTGAGGCAATAGCCTTCCATCCATCAGCTCACAAGTTCCAATCAACATTACATTTAATATAGCACAATACAACTCGTTTGTTAAATGAAACCAAATCAGGGCAACAACCTTAGTGTAATATGTATAACTCAAACCATGTTAAGAATATCAACTTCTCTTCATAATACAGTCCACAAACCATAGAGAAGTCACTACTATAAAAGGCTAGTGTGCAACAACTTTCTAAATATATGCTGTCCAAATTTTTGGCACAAGCATAGCTAGCATTTACTTCTTGTCTTTCATGAAGAAATTATACTAAATACACAAATATAATTACTTACCTTTACCTTCAAGATTCAGCCTTCCCTCAAAAACCCTAGAGGGTTGTATTAGTTGCTTTGTAAAGTGAAGTAAAGAGAAGACACATGTCTTTTTGGAAAGCTGAAAAATTGTTGCAAGTAAAATGACTTAAGGGGCTAATTTTGAGCCATTTTTAAAGGCACTTTTGGCCGATCTTCGCTTGCCCTTTTGACCAAATGTTTGTAAACATTACGAATCTGGTGATACAACAGCTTGTCCCTCATACTTGGGCCTAAGTGGGTCTCAAAGTTGATGGGCCTTGGCTGCCCATTTTCTAAATTCCTCTTAGTTAGTTTTGGGCCCAAATAGTCAAGTGGGTTGTGATGTACTTGGGCCCTTTTAGTATACTTATTGGTCTGCAAATGTAGTCTATTTATGATGCTAAAAGATAGACTAAAGTTACACCATTAACACGAACTTTATTCATAATTGGACTTAGATAAATTTGACGTCGAGCCTCGTCTCCGTTTAGCTAGCAAATTTGAGCTAAGCAAGTAGGTGACTCACTTGCTAGCTTCCTAAGTCCTACGAGCACCTCAATTCTCTTACTTCATTTAGTGCCGTGATCTCCTCAATTCGACTTAAAACTTATTTACACTCGACCCTCTTCAGCGTTAGAAATACATATAGCACTTTTAAAAATTTGCACAAATTTGACCAAACTGTGTCATGTTTCATTTGCATAGTACGAATATGAGCATTTTTAGGCACATTTTTTGGCACTTTTTGGGGAGTTTCAATATCTCCCCCATGGGAACATTTGTCCCCAAATGTCAAGGAAATGTATATGAGAGAAATAATTAAGATGAGTTCAGCCCAACACATGAATGTAACAATGCACTTAAATATCATTTGAAAAATCTCAACATAAGTGTCAAAATCACCATGAACTTGTCAACATAAACATGAATTCATATAATGACATAGCGGCTAAAACATAAGACTTGAAATCACTTAGGGGACTTAAATTAGTACCTTATGCTTGAGTAGAATGGAAGAGATACGGATATCGCTTTTGCATATCTGCCTCGGCTTCCCATTTAGCACTCTCTACTTGTTGGTTTCTCCAAAGGACTTTGATGGAAGCAACATCTTTGTTCCTTAACCTCTTCAGTTGTTTATCCAAAATTTCTACTGGAATATCTTCATAAGTCAAAGTATCTTCAAGAACACCTGCAACATCAAGAGGCACAGTGGCACTTGGGTCACCCACATACTTCCTCAACATAGAAAAATGAAAGGCTGGCTGAACCTTATTCATATCATTGCGAAATTCCAACTCATAGGACACCTTACCAATACTTCTCAACACTCTATAAGGGCTAATGAATCTTGGACTCAATTTACCCTTCTTACTAAAATGAACCACACCCTTCATGTGTGAGACCTTCAAATAGACCCAATCACCAACCTTAAATTCAAGATCCCTTCTTCTCGCATCGGCATATAACTTTTGACGACTTTGGGCTATTTTTAGTCTTTATCTTATCAATATTAACTTCTCCATCTATAACCAGTTCTGGACCCCACAAAGCTATATCTCCTACCTCAAATCATCCAATTGGGGACCTATAACATCTACCATGTAGAGCCTCAAAAGAAGCCATGCCAATGCTAGAATGATAGCTATTGTTGTAAGTAAACTCAATGAATGAAAGATGATTATCCCAACTACCCTTAAACTTGAATACAAAAGCTCCAAGCATATCCTCAAGAGTTTGGATAATTCTTTTGGCTTGGCCATCCGTTCGAGTGTGAAAGGTCGTGCCAAGCTTTATCTTGGTACCAAGACCTCTTTAGAAGGACCTCAAAAAGTGAGAATTGAATTGAGCACCATGATATGATATGATAGACAATGGAACCCCTTGAAATATAACTAATTCATGAATGTACAACTTAGCATGATCTTCGACACTATTTGTCTCAACTGGTACGAAATGAGCCGACTTTGTCATCCTATCAACCACAACCCAAATGGAGTCAAAATGCTTTCTAGTCTTAGGCAACCCAACCATAAAGTCCATGTTAATTTTCTCCCACTTCCAAGTAGGAATCTCTATATCTTGGTCTAGGCCACCTGGCCTTTGATGTTCGGTTTTGATTTGTTGGCAATTATGACAATAAATACAAACTTAGCAATGTCTCTCTTCATGCCTCCCACCAAAACACTTCCCTTAAATCTCTATACATCTTTGTAGAACTAGGGTGAATAGAATAGGAAAAATTATTAACCTCATCTAAAATCTTATTTCTTAAGTCACCAACACAAGGCACACACAATCAACCTTGGTACCTACGGGCACTGTCTCCCCTTTGGGAGAAAATCTCTGCCTTACCATCTCTCACCAAAACCTTCAACTCTAGCAAGACGGAGTCAAGATCTTGCTTTGCCTTCAAGATTTGGAACGTCTACCACTACTACTCCATCATTATCAACCTCCTCTAATCTAACTCCCAATCTAGCCAACTGATGAACCATTGTAGCCACCTCTTTGCCCTCATCATCAACGTGTGCAGAGCTACCCATAGACACCCTACTCAAAGCATTGGCTACAACATCAGCCTTATCAGGGTAATAATGCATACTCATATCATAATCCTTAAGAAGCTCTAACCACCTTCGTTATCTCAAGTTGAGATATTTTTGGGTGAACATATATTGGAGACTCTTATGATTGGTGAACATATCAAAATATACCCCATACAAGTAATGATGCCAAATTTTTCAAAGCAAATAACACGACGGTCAACTAAAGATAATGGATAGGATAATTCTTTTCATGCACCTTAAGTTGTCTAGAGGCATAAGCTACCACCTTATCATTTTTCATCAAAACACAACCTAAACCAATTCGTGAGGCATCACAATACACAACAAACCCTTCCAACCCTTCTAGTTGAGACAAGATAGGAGTGGAGACAATATTATCTTTCAAAGTTTGAAAACTCTTTTAAAACTCATTAGTACACATAAATTTAGACTTCTTTTGATTCAACTTAGTCATAGGAGAAGCAACATAATAGAACCCATTCAAAAACCTCTTGTAATAACCCGCTAAGCCCAAGAAGCTTCTAATATCCGATGAAGTGAAGGTCTATGCCAATTTCCAATAACTTTCGTCTCTTTAGGATCCATCTTAATACCATCCCCCAACTCCATATGACCTAGGAAGGCATCCTCTTTCAACGAAAACTCATATTTCTCATATTTGGCATACAACTTATCCTTCCTCAAGATTTGTAACACCACCCTCAAGTGATCTACATTCTCCTCCCTCACTATGGGTATAAATCAAGATATCATTAATAAGTACCACTACAAATAAATCATGGTAGGGTTTAAGGACCCTATTTATAAGATTCATTAAGATAGCCAGTCCATTGGTTTACCTAAAAGACATAATCACGAATTCATAATGCTTATATCTAGTCCAGAAAATGATCTTGAGAATGTCAAACTCCCTCACTTTCACTTGTAATACCTAGATCAACGATCATTCTTAGAGAAGTGACTAGCCCCTTGAAGTTGGTCAAAAATATCATCAATCCTTGGTTGAGGGTGCTTATTCTTGATGGTGACTCTATTCAGTTGCCGATAATTAATGTACATTATAAGAGAACCATCCTTCTTCTTCACAAACAACATTGGTAAACCCTAAGGTGATTGTCTAGGCCTAATAAAACCCTTCTCCAATAAATCCCTCAATTGGTATTTCAGCTCCTTTAACTCTGTCGGGGCCATACAGTAAGGGGAAATAGAAATAGGTTGAGTATCGAGAAGGAGGTCTATGCAAAAATTTATTTCTCTTTCGGGTGGAACACCAGGAAGCTCATTAGGAAAGACATCAAGGAACTCATTAACCACTAGAATTGACTCTACAAGAAGGACTTTTGGCTCAACATCCCTAACCCTTATAAGATGATAGAGACACCCCTTCAAAATCAACTTTTGGGCTTTAATATAAGAAATAAACCTATTATTGACCACCTCATGATGACTCTCCCACTCAAGGACGGTTTCATTAGGGAATTAGAATTTGACCCTATGGGTTCTACAATCAATAGTGGCATAATATGCGTGCAACCAATCCATCCCAATAATGACATCAAAATCCACCATATCCAACCTAACAAAATCACAAGGTAATAGTTTATGCAAAATGAAAATGGGACTATTTTTATAGATCCTTCTAGCAAAAATGTATGCACCAATGGGAGTAGACACTTCATATGTCTCACAAAACAATTCAGGTTTAACATAAAACTTTTTGGAAAAAAAATTAGTAATAAAAAAAAAGAGTGGTACCTAAGTCTATCAATGCATACATATCAAAATTAAAGACTTCTAACATATAGATGATGACATCGGGCACCTCATCTATCCCTTGCTTCCCTTGAAAAGCATAGAACCAATAGTGCCTTGGGGCACCACCTTGTTAACTTCCCCTTCCCAAAGGAACCACATTTGTACCCCAGACTTATGGATGACCATCTCTACCCTTGTCTTGATTACGAGGATAATCAATCTTCTAGTGACCCACTTCTCCACAACTATAAACATGGGCCGTTATGGACTCTATCGCATCTTGGGCACATAGCATTAGGCATCATACAACCACCTCTTTGGGGCCTTGGGTTGTCATTATCATAACTTCTAGTAGGAGCATTTAAAGATCCTTGGCCTTGATGAAACTGGTCACCCTTGGGACTTTGGAAACATCCTTCAAAACTGGCCCTCTTAGCCTCAGTACCCCTTCTCTTGCTTAACTTTTCCCCCCTCCAATTGTTCGGCATAAGTCATGAGGCGAGATAAGTCCATATCACTAATCAACATGGCGGCTTAACATTCTTCATTTACCAAGTTGGATAAAACCATCACAAACTTGTTCATCCTAGACCTTAACTCGGCCACCATTTGTGGAGTATATTTAGAGAGTTGGTTGAACTTGAGGGCATAGTCCCTCACAATCATAGACCCTTGATTCAAATTCATGAACTCCATCATTTTGTCTCCCTTAGCACAATAGAGAAGAACCGATTGAGAAATGCCACCTTAAACTCCTCCCATAGGATCATATTTTTGTTCCCCTTATCTTCCTTCCATTGAGTAAATCATATTTGGGCCACCCCTTTAAGTTGGTAGGCCGCCAACTCTACTTTCTCCTTCGATCTAACACCCATGATAGATAATACTTTGTACACCTTATTAATGAATTCTTGAGGGTCCTTATCTAATTTAGACCCATGAAACTTCGGTGGGTTCATCCTCACAAAATATCTTACCCTAGATAGAGAGTGGATCATGATGGGCTTGGGCCCCTTAGTTGATTTGATTAGTCATAGCCTGAGCTATCATGGAAATAACATCCCAAAACTCTTCATGAGCCGGTTGTTCTTTAGGTGTAGGAGCTCTTCTTTAACTTAGGATAGGCATGACCTAGCATAGAAAAAAACAGTGATAATGGGAAAGCCTTAGCTTAACTCCTATAGGATGATATAGATGAAAAAGCGAAATATTTCCTAAAATGCATCATAGCCTCTTACTCATAGTTGTGGTACACTTCACAACCACGAATAAGACTCTAACCGACGCGGTGTGTTGGATGCGAGGACCAATAACAACCTAGTGCTCTGATACCAAGTTTTTCATGACCCAAGCCTAGGGACTAGATGTGATAAGGTGAATGGAAACGCAAAGGGACCCTAAACAAGCCTCTTAGCATATTATTTACACATCCTTGGTCGCAGAAGCAATTAAAGAACAACAAGAGAATATAAATAAGGATAAAGGGACTAAGGGAGTTCTTTCATAGAATAAATTATCAAAGGAGTCAAAGTTCAAAGCATAAATATATAACTTGTCCAATAACACCTCTAACATAGATCGAACGGGGGCGAAGACAAATTTCTGGACTCACTGTCATAGTCATAAGCATCTAACAAATAAAAATGTCTTTATATAACATATGATCAATAGCTAATGTCCTAGGAGTTGAGGACTCACCAAGCTTGCTTAAAGAGACAGTGCTAGACACGAGGATGATGATGATGATCAAGTGAAGCTCCAATTCCTCTATGGTAACGTCATATAGGCATAGAGTATGCATTAGTATATTTGAATGTACTAAGTATGTAGGATGTAATGCAACAATAGATAGGCAACATAGTTAATATGTATAACATAAGCAACGAATGGTATATTAACAACATGACATGCAAGATCAATGCTCGAAGTAAAACATGCTTGTATAGAACATAGTACATGTATAGGAAGAGACCATCATCATAGACCAAACATCTAATACTTGGAATATAAGGCCTAGAACTCCTTTGGAAGATGATTGTGGTATCTACCCCTCAATTGGTAGTACGGACCTAGCAACCACTGACAAGGTGGTCAAGGTATATACTCCTTAATGTGGTAGTACCTGATATGCCTAAATTTACACTCCAAACAAAATAGTAAAGTGGTGGTTGAACAAATATAGAACTCAACTAGAGTTGAGGTCTATTCCAAAGGGAATACGTGAGAATATATCTGTTAGCACTGGCTTTAGACGTAATGTCTATTCCCAAAACAAAAGTGCATAAATTAAATATGGGGGGTTTGGTTTTCAAAACTAATTAACTAAAGAAAATAATAGCTGAGTGCAAGAATGACTAGATTCAAGCAATTTATGTGAGGCTAGGATTGTGTTCGCCATGACATCTAATGCGATAGCCGAATCTAGTGGTAAACTCGTTCATGATTACGTATATAAGATCTGACAAGTTATGTAACATTTAAGTCACAGTTCAATTAATCTTAAATGCATATCATTCATCATCTTTTGGTCTTAGAATGTGTACGTACTAACCTTTGCTATTTATCTCAGAATACTCTCACCTTTCAGTCTCAAGTACTTAGAGTGGGTTAAAAACCTTAAATTTTTATCATACAAATCTTTTCTTAATCAAAAGATCCCTTTCAGGCATGCAAATATTAAAGGATTGCCCTAATGCATCGACTTATCAAGCAAGAAATTAAAACAAAGATTACTATGATATATATGCTAATCAATCATGAGACTTACCCCCTATTCGCGTATCTTATTGATTTGTCATAGTTCTCACAACCTTATTGTGTGTTTAGCCTAACATATTCAATGGACAAAGCTTGCAATGATACAAGGAATTCATAATAGAAAGACTTACTATTGAAGGATTGATGAAGCCAGAAGCCACAAGCTTGAATTCGATAAGCAAAATCCCAAAATCTTGTGAAATCTCTAAGAAAATAATATTTTTCAATGGTTTCTAGCTCTAGCTGTCCACGACTAACTAAAAACTAAATAAAATAACCATTTATATAAAAAGGACACCTAATCCTAACTAAAATAGAAAAAGTCCATTGGTATGGACACGGGTCACCACATGGCCCGTGTGACGGTAGATGGACCATCAAACGGTCCGTGTGGCTGTACTTAGCCTCACTTCAGTGCTCATCATGTGTTGCTACATGCTTAGGCAAATGGTTCATATGAAGTCATATGGTCCGTGAGATGGTCTGTCGGTCATGCCTTTGACATTTTCGCTCAACTTCTTTTACACGCCTCTACATCATGATCGTGATTGATCACACAGTCTGTGACATACACCATCTGACCTCTCTTAGCCTATTTTGCTGGCTTTTCAATAGTGTCACCTTTCATGTCAATCACATGGGACATAGGATGACTTGTCATACACTCAACGACTCATGAAATGAGCTATCTCTTTCCACTTTGCCAAAATCTTCCAACCTTCGATGGTACTGTCTTCATGTCACTTTGATGAGCCTCATAACGTCTCATTTGACGTCCCACGGTCCATGATACATGCCATAGGACTTGCCTTCACCAAATAGACACTACCATTATCCAAGTCTGAGGCCACGATGGGCCTCATGGTCCGTGTGGATGTACAAGGGCCATGTGCCCACATTTGGGTCCATTTTGGCTCCTCTGTACACTCTTTTTCATCCTTTTTCCTTCTTATTCTTATTTCTTCCCTGCCTTAGTCTTTTTTTCTAAAAAACAACAAAAACAAATATCAAAATAACAAATTTGCTTGAGAACGTGCAATGATTCTTTTTTTAACGTGTTATATAAGTCGTATTTCTACGACTCATCAACACCCTCAACTTAGAATGATTGCTTGTCCTCAAAAAATAACAAATCTACCAAATAACGCATGAACACAAGTGTTTACTCATACTATGGATTGCCCCATAATTTTTTTCAATGCATATGCCCCGCTAACAAGTTCAAGAATGTGATCAAACCCCAAATAGACTCAGAAAGATTAAGGCAAATATTATGCATGCAAGTTCAGCCCACATATGATCAGTAATAAAGCGACCCTAGTCAAGTTCACAATCAACTAATGCAAAAGATAGTGCCCTCACCACAAACAAGTCTCACACTCAATGTAAGCATGTAATACAGAGACTGGAATGTAGTCACTCACTCTAAAAAATGACTTCCATTGAACACGCATGCCTCGATCATGAACTTGCCCTTATTTTCACCACCTTATCTTTTGAATGGCCTTTTTTGGATCACAATAGGACTTTTTTGGCTTACAACATAGGCTCGGGGCTCAAGTAAGGTATATTTAGGATTAAAGTGACTAAATGGCCTCTCCTAGACTCTTGCTTCAACTTAGCCATTTGCCTTTCTTGGTCACCAACTTTTCTTGGCCCTATTTTTTCCACTATCTATAGTGCCGAAAGTGATTTTCTTGCTCATTCACTCATTTTTATTCTTTTTCTTTTTCACTTATTGCTTTGATCATAGTCCCAACCTATTTCTTTTTCTATATTTATTACTTTGTTCTTTTCCACACATATTTTTTTGTTCTCCTTGCACTAGCCACCCACAACTTAAGCCTTTGGCTTGGGTTAAGGTTCATGATATCTTTCTAAAGGACCAAGGCCAACATAATCCACCCTCAACTTAGGCCTTTGCCCTCGGCGTAGGTTCACAATGTCCTTGGAGAGACTATACCTGAAATAGAGATCAACAGATAGATTGGTGAGGTGAATTTGGGCGATTCCAAAGAAATGGTCAATTTAGGTTCAAATTTTGGTTCAAAGGGACAATTTCATTTGGTTGGTCAATTTTTCTTGGCTAAGTGACTATACAACAACAACAACCTATGATATCCTCCAACTCTAGTCATTCAACTATTTCAATGGGACTAACTAGGCAAGTTCTATCTCACAAGTGCGTCGATGGAATTATGCAATTAGCTTGCACACACATGGCACATCTTTTATACTAGTTGGTATTTAATTACATAGGTCTACGTCACTAAACAAAATAGTAAGCATACATATATAATACTTACCCCAATTGTGCAAGTTAGTTAGGATGAGATGCAAAAACATACATACTTTGCATTGTTAACATGGAACATCACGAAGATCACATAAGGGCTACCCTAGACTTTTGTGACACTTATATTTGCACTAACAATACGACCAAATATGCCAGTTCTACTAGATAATACACTTGAGAGAAAAGAAATATGGCAACAAAAACTCTCAAGTGGCAGTATGCCCCACCCTTCCAAAAAGACAATATAGTGTCTTCACTACACCATGACTCATGAAATAAACAAATAAGAGGATAGAACATACTAGGGATGTCCTAGATGTCTGTAGTGTCTATGGGACTGGACTTCTCTAAGGTATCCTCATTAGCATATGCATCCGGTCCAAAGGTGCTAGTAGAGGCTCCTGCTCGTGTTGCCTCTGTGGCTAGCTGCTCTCGTTTGGCTCGTTAAGTTACTGCTTGGTGTTGGTCCCTGGTGGCCTTGTGCATGGGTCGATCTTCTTCCCTCTGGGCTCATCGGGAGGACTTTGTTGTTGACTCTGATATTTACCCTTGTCCTTTCTCCTAGGCTTCTCCATGGGTGGCACGAATGCTTCTAATAGGGCTAGTGAAACACCCCATATCTCATCCAGAGCTAGTGCAACTGGTATATTGAATAGGTTCATCCACGATTTTGGGCTGGGACTCGTGCGGGGGCCTTGACACTATGTAGTCAACTTAGCAATTTAGGCCTTCATCCCATTCACTGTTTGTACCAGATCCTTCAATTTATCTCCAGTCATACTCCCGAACATGCTGTGGAAGTATCTCTCCAATGTGTTGACTTGGCTCTGCAGGGTGTCGTCACGTTGGTCCACTCCCCGCTGTAAATGAGACTGGATGATGTGGGTGATTCGATCTACTATCTCATCAACAATTACCTATTTATACTATTGGTCTGCCACCTATCTAGCCAAAAACTCATAAGGCATATATGCATACCCTTGCTACACTGGAGGAGCTGCACCATTACCCTCGGGCTATTTAGAAGCTATGTCTAATGGTGGGTGGTGGTGTAGTCCTCTAAGGGCAAGGGTTGTTGTGGATGTATGGATAAGAAGTTGGCCGGCCTCCATAGCAAACGTGTTCTACTCCTCATGAGCAGGTTTTGGACATCCTTAATCAGGGCAATGTTGGCTACGCCCTTGGGGGCTATCCTCTTGTCCAAAAATTGCGTAGTAAGGACACCAACCTATTTGCACTGATCACGGACTAGGAATGGGAAGGGAAGGCCAGCATTCTTAGATAAATCTTGGTCCCACATCAAAGCAATGATTCATCCCATATTTATTTTGAATCTGGATAGCAGGCATGCTATAAGAGAAGCATACGAAAGTTAGAGTGTATTATCATTACCTGTGGGTCTCAGCCTAGCCTACACCACCGACCACCAGAATTTTACAAAAAATGTCAATGATGATTTGGCGATACGACACTTGGCGTCTGTCACCCAAGTCGCCTCCACCCCCTAAATGGCTATTCGCTCTGCAATCCATCCTAATATTGCAACCCTAAATGACGATTAGACATCTGCAGCTCGTCTATAATCTGCATGTGTCTCTCCACAAACATGACATTTGGAGGATCGTGGTAGTCTGGGCTAAATAGGAACCAGTTAATGGTGGTTTCTGACATATTCACTCATGTATCACACACCGTTACATGTGACTTTGGGGACCTAGTAAGGGTGAGCTGTCGCTTCACCTTTCTTAATTGGGTCCTTTCCACCAAGTTGAGGAGGCTGGTGGCCTAGTTGGAATAGAACTCTTCAACAATGGCGGGCCTATAGTACCCTGGTGGTTGAGCCATCCAACCAAACTGATATGAGTTAAAAGTATCTCTAATGTCCAAAACTCTGTCAAGTTGGTCAATGATTACTCGAACCTCCAGAAGGATTGGCCACTGTTTGAACCCCCCGAAACCTTTTGTAAGACCATTGTTGTAGATGTCCTTAGCGCCTGGGATTGTACACTAACCCCTCAGGAAGACAATAAGTGCCCGGGCTATTTCAGGGTCTGTTATTCGGGAGACTGCAAAATGAATGGCCTCATCATCACTTTCTTGAAGTTTGACCTTATTCACCTACTCTGCAGTATCATGACGCTCAGCCTCCAGAGTTTTCCCCTGCTCATCCTAGTTTGATGTGTTCTCCTATTCTGAGGTAGCTACCTCCTCTTCAACCCTCGTGGAAGGGGCCCTCTCTTTAGATTTGGGGGCTCTGCGATGGCTTGATGCCTGGGCTCGCGTAGCACGAGAAGATTCAGGGGAGACATTGCCTCTATAGCTAAGTTCGAACCCACTAGAGGAGTCATCACTCAAGTTAATCCCAGCCTCATTGCTAGATGATACAACGGAGGAGTCATGGAGGCGTGACATAGGCTCGTCCCTATCACTGCGTTTGACTAAGCTGCATTATGGACCCATAGTACCTGCAAGTGCAACAAAGGAATACAAGTTGTAAGAAATTATTGCACACGTAGGTTGATGCACTACCAGGTACTCATACTTCCCCTGTGGCATAAAAGTGACAATAAGCCCTTAAGAATGGAGTCACTCAATCTATCATAGGGTCATTATACTTAAACGAACATATGTGACTTTAAATGAAAATTAATGGAAGTAAACTACTATAGGTGGTACGGGGGCAACGAGACCCTACAAGGCCCGTGTAACGCGACACAATCCGTGAACAGACTCTTCTAGGGTGACTTTGTCGTTGCTATAACAAATAGTATGATGCAGATTGTTACACGGTCCATGAGCCACGACATAAACCGTTTAGTTGGCTGTACGTCTCCCTTTGTCCCTTCGTCAACTGAATATGCACTTCCACACATGTTTATGACATTTCACCTCACTTAACCACGATTTAAGCAACACAATAGCTTATATAAATCAATCTCCGCAAAAAGCAGGTCAAAAGGCAACAAATCCTCACTTTTCATGGTTTATACTTTAAGAACTCAACAATAGTGGTTTTCACCACTACATGCATGCCAAACATCAACAATGTAAGTTATGATGCTTTAAATCAAGAAAGAAATAATCTTCAACTAAGACTTACACATGCAAACACCAAAATCAACATTAGAAGGTAGAGAAAGAATGTTCTTACTTAGTGAATAGCAAAGAAGAACAGGACTTGCTTCAAAAACTTGATAACCACACTTTTTTTACGCTATGAATCATATGATTAATTCATGAATAGTCATAAATATAATGATAATTTGTTGGGATTTTAAGAGAGAAGGTGAGAAAAGGGAAGGGTCAGCCGTGAGAGTTAGAGTGAGAAAGGGAAAGTGAAAAATGAATTTTTGGGACCAAGTAGGATTACTTAAAGCCTTGGTCAAATAGTTAACCGATCAATGCTGACTGGACAAATGACCAAATAGCTCGTGACATGTGTCATGGTCTATGTAAGATGTCCATTAGCCCAGTCTTGGCGAACTTATGAAGTTACCTGGTCAAGGGGTCATTGGGTATGCCTAGACGGGATGTTAGATGAACTATGACACATTGCACGATCCATAGGCCATGCACACCACTTGGTTAAAAATCATCGCGCCATCCGAATGACTGGCCACACGGGCTATGTCAGTGTCAATGGGCTATGTAGCTGCTCGTGTGGCATTACTTAGCTCTATCACTCCATGCACCTGCCAAAGTCCCAAATGCAATACCAGACGGGTAGGCACATGAGCCATCTCATGTTAGACGGATTATGCAGATGTACGTGGCCTTCCACTTGGCCAAAATTTTGGCTGATCTGACATCAAGTGATGCCATCCACATTACGTATGCCTCCGACCTCTAAAATAGCACTTGTACTTACTTAGGAGCACAAAGCAAAAACAAGAAATGTATGACATATAAATTGAAGCTTTTTAATAATTATTACAATGCATAAGATACCTCCCATGGAGTGCTTGATTTAACGTCATGGCACGACACATTATATTGATTGCTAGACCTCATCAAAGATTAAGTCCTCTATTTCGGAGGCCTCTTCTGCTGCACCCACATATTGCTGCACTCGCTAGCCAGTTACCTTGAATCGATCCTTATGTTCTACTTATAGTTCAATTACACCATGGGGAAATACTTGGCTGATCATGAACGGGCCAAACCACCTTGACTTGAGCTTTCTTGCGAAGAGCCTCAACTTGGTGATGTATAAAAGTACCTTGTCACCAACACTAAAACACAAATGAGCAATACGCTTGTCATGTTACATCTTTGTCCTCTCTTTGTACAATGTTGCACTCTCATATACTTGGGCGAAACTCATCCAACTCATTGAGTTGGTCAAATCTCATGTCAGCAGCCTCCTCCCAATTCATGTTGAGCTTCTTTAAAGCCAAAGTGGTTTATGCTCTAACTCCATGAGCAGATGGCAAACTTTACCAAATATGAACTAATATGGATACATACCAATGAGTGTTTTGTAAGCTGTCCTATAGGCCAAAAATGCATTGTCTAGCTTCCTTGCCCATCCGTCTCGGTAGTATTCACAAACATGGTTAGGATTACCCTGATCTCTCTGTTCGACACTTCAACTTGTCCACTAGTTTGCAGGTGATAAGGTGTGGCAACCTTGTGCTGTCATACTCTATATTTTGCTAGCACTATACAATAAACCTTATTATAGAAGTGAGAACCCCATCAGTAATGATAGTTCTAGGAGTCCCAAATCTGGAAAATATGTTTCGCCTCAGAAATTGGATAACACTTTTCCTCTCATTATTTGGTAATGCCACCCGCCTCCACCCATTTGGAGATGTAGTTTACTACCACCAGAATGTACTTCATTCTATAAGAACTCACAAATGGCCCATGAAGTCAATGCCCCAGATATAAAAAATCTCTACCTCAAGAATAAGGGTCATAGGCAACTCTTGGCGGTTGAAGATGTTACCCTATCGCCGTCACTAATCACACCCAAGCACCAAGTCATGGACATATTTATAGATAGTGGGCTTGTAGTACTCACATTGGATAATATTCTTCACCATTCTGTCCCCACCATAATGACCCTCCGCTACAGATGAGTGGCAAGCCTTGATTATGCTCCACATCTCCAGCTCTAATATGCACTGCCTGATTGCCTTATCTACATATTTCTGAACAAGTATGGGTCATCCCAGAAATACCTCCACACATCAAACAGAAACTTTTTTCTCTGGTGAAGGTTAAGTCCCTCTAGCATAATATTGCTCACTAGAAAGTTAGCAAAATCAACAAGCTAAGGAATAAGGTCAACAGAAGCTACAATACCTGCTCATTGGGAAAGGAATCATTGGTGTTCAACCAATCCTTCAGTCTTGACTCATCTTCCAATCTGGACAAGTAGTTTGCTACTTGGTTCTCAGATCCTTTTCTATCTAGGAACTCGAAGTCAAACTCTTATAGCAGGAGCAACTTAGCATATTTCTTAGCTATAAGGTATCTCAAGGCCACATGGTCAGTGCACACTATTAATTTGATGCCCAATAAGTATGCCCTGAACTTGTTGAATGCAAAGACCACAGTTAGCAATTCTTGCTCACTCACTGTATAGTTCTTTTGAGCATCATTGAGGGTCTTGCTAGCATAGTATATGGGGTGAAAGATCATGTTGTACTTCTATCCCATAACAACACCCACAATAATTCCGCTTGCATCACACATTACCTTAAATAGTGTAGTCCAGTTATGTGCAACTATCACAGGCGCAAAAATCAGCTTTTGCTTCAGAGTCTCAAAGCCATACCTGCAGCTACCGTCAAACTAGAACTTTGCATCTTTCTCTAATAGGGGTGTGCAATCTTAGAGAATTCTTTGATAAATCATAGATAAAAACGACATACCCAAGGAAACTCTGGACCCCTTTACAGATATAGGGGGTGGCCGTTTCTCAATTACCTCGATCTTTGCTTTATCCACTTCTATGCCCTTCTGAGAAATATTATGTCCAAGAACTATCCCCTCTTTGATCATGAAGTGGCACTTCTCCTAATTTAGCACTAAGTTAGCCTCCTCACAATGCTGTAGTGCCCTGCAAGGATTCAATAAACATGTATCAAAGGAATCACCCACTATAGAGACATCATCCATAAATACCTCGAGGGTGTCTTCAACCATGTCAAAAAGATTGACATTACATAATGCTGGAAGGTGGCTGGGGCATTGCACAACCCGAAGGGTATCCTTCTAAGAGCAGACATCCCATACGGGGATGTAAAGGTAGTCTTCTTCTGATCATCTGGGGCTACAGATATCTGATTGTAGCCCGAGTACCCATTAAGGAAGCAGTACCACCATTTACCTGCTAGCTTGTATAACATCTGGTCCAAGGGCATAGGGAAATGGACCTTCAAGGTCTATTTATTCAGCTTTTGGTAATCCATGCAAACTCGCCATCCAATCACGGGTCTCAACGGAACCAACTCATTTTGTCATTGGCAACCATGGTTATGCCCCCTTCTTCGGGACACACTGCACTGACTGACCCACTTGCTATTAGAAATGGGGTATATCACCCTAGCATCCAGCCACTTAATGATCTCCTTTTTCACCACCTCTTGCATAGGTGGTTTTAGCCTATGCTGATGCTCAATGCTGGGTACACAGCTGTCCTCCAATTTTATCTTGTGCGTGCATATCCCTGCCGGAATCCTTATGATATTTGTAATGCTCCAACCAATAGCTCACTTGAAATTTTGGAGGACCCCCATCAATGCCTTTACCAGATTTCCGTGATGATATGCAACTACAATCACAAGAAGAATGTTGTCAGTTCTTAAAAATACATACCTGAGGTGTTAGGGTAGCTCCTTGAGCTCCACAGTTGAAGGCTCCTCGATAGATGGTTAGTAGGTGATGTAGACCTATTCTACAGATCTAAGTCCAACTTTTTGGGGACAAATGGCCTGGTCCCCTACCTTACAGTTCATTCATAGTGTCCGCGTATCCAGTAATACTATCATCTGGGAAGTTCATCAACACTGCTGCTAGTGTGTCTACACTCATCATTTCCTCAAGTAGTATCTCATATAGACAATCATCTTCAACGTCTAGGATGGACATCACTGCCACTTCTTTAGGGCGCTTTATTATAGCACAGACATTGAACTTCACCTCTTCTGTCTTGAGTCTAAATGTCAGCTCCCCTTCTTCTATGTATATCAATGCCCTGCCAATATCAAAAGATAGTCTCCCAAGGATGATGTGAACCTCAAAATCCACCTGATAGTCCAGAATAACAAAGTATGAAAGATGAACTGAGCCACACGAACAAGAACATCACATAGAATCCCCATGGGCGCTTTATCGATCTATCCATTATGAGTAGCCGCATTATAGTGGGTGTGGAGGCTCCTAAACTTAGCTGCCTATAGATTTTCAGCTACATCAAGTTGATGCTGGCACATATCACAAAGAGCTCTAGTAAAATCAAATGCTCCAATGGTACATGGGATGTTGAAAGCTCCCAGATCATCCTTTTTTTCTATAAAATATCTTGTGGCAATGACATTACATTGGTGGAGATTGTTCACCAGCTCATTGTGGTTGTCCTCTTCTTATTCAGTAAGTCCTTCATGAACTTAGCATAGCCCAACATCTGCTCAAGTGCCTCCACTAGAGGAATATTCACTGAAATCTTTTTTAATATGGATATTGAAACTTGCCATCTTCAACCTTCTTCCGCAACCTCTGTGGAATAGTGGTAGTGACTTAGGAATGGCTGGTAGAGGTTGGGTCACTGTTGGTGTCATCTCAGGCTCTTTAGTACCCTCAGGATCTGCTAGTGTTACTTATACCTCATCACTCAAGTCATCAACATGCTCCTCCACGGGGTTAGGTATCTTGCCTGTAGCTTCATCCGAACCTGCATTACTAGGCACAACAAGGTTAGAGAGTACCTTACTGCTCCCCGTGGTTATGGCCATGCAATGACCATCATTCTTTGGGTTCTAAATAGTGTTGGTTGGCAATGACCCAACTTTTCTTTGGTTTATGGCTACTGACAATTGACCTATCTACTGCTCTAATTGCTTGATTAAGGTGGAATATGAGTCAACCAACTATCGAACATTGGACATCTCCCTTTTTATATTTGCATCCCTACCACCATGGAATCAACCTTACTAAGTACCTTTTCCATCATTTCTTCTAACTTTGAGTTTTTTCCACTATCCTTCTATTGCTTATGGTTCCTATAACTATCTCTATTCTGCCAGTTTCCTTGATAGTTTTGATCACAACCATAGTTTCAACCTTAAGTACCAGCGTTGTATGACTGGTAACACCTCTAGCTACTTAAAAAGTTTGCCTCTTCATTAAAGTTGTAGCCTTGATCATCGTGCCTAGGCATTGTATCTATTAACTTTGATCTTTTTTGCTCCTCCTAAGAAATGTTTTGCCTGCAAGTCTAGTTGGGTCTTTATGTGTGCCATGTCTTGATCCCATTCCTTGTCCTTTTGTCGCTGCTCCTCCATCATTTAAAAGATGAGCCCCGAACCATCTCCATCTCTAGTATACCATGCTCTGTTATTCTTGGATACCTGGTCTAAGATCACCACAACATCCGAGAAAGTCCTAGACATATATGTTATCCCACAAGCAACATCAACAATTGGCTTCATCACAAAATTGCAAGACTTGTAGAAGACTTCCTTCAAATGCTCATATGTGAAGATATGATTAGGACACTGCCTAAGCTTCTGCCTGAATCTCTCCTAAGTCTCATGTAGTGCTTCAGTCGGCAGTTGCTTGTGAGAGCCAATGTCATCTGTGATCTTGAGATGTTTTGATGCAGGGAACAATCTCTCCAAGAATGCCTCCTTTAACTCTTCCTAAGTGCGAATGGAATCATGTGAGAGCTAATTCAGCCACTTTATTGCCACACCTGAAAGAGACAATGGGAATAACCACAACCTAATTACTTGTTGATTGACCCCAGGAATCTCAGACTATTGGCATGTTGCCAGAAAGTTGAGGACGTGCTGATTTGCATCCTCAGTTGCTATTCTGCTGAATAACCCTTTCAATTGCAGTATCTGCAGTATAGTGCTACTGATAGTAAACTTAACACCCGTGGGCAGTGGGGGAAGTACAATCGCCCCAGTGGTCCCAGCACCATCGTTATCATCATTCACATCCTAGGCCAGCTGAGGCACTTTAGGTCTCACACCAGGCAATGGCACCTGTCTAAGTGGTATTGTAGGTGGTACCTCATTGCCAATAATTTCATCATCACCCAGACTGTCATTCCCCCCACCGCAGGGTTCACCACTATTCTCTCTGTCTATCTGCTTTGCATTCTTAGGCATTTATTCAAAGGATTGATTTAGTAAGCTCGAGGTCATAGGGAACAAGTGCTTCAGCTTTGCTATAGGTGTTTGGCATGCAACATTGGCTCCCTACCAAGAAATAAAAACAAGAAACAAAAGTAAAATTAGGGACTAGTATTACAAACTGAAGACAAACTAATAGACTATTACTTTGCCATATTCCTAGGCAATGACACCAAAATTTGATATGCCTAAATTTACACTTTAAAAAGAATAGTAAAGTGGTCGTTGATCAAATATAGAACTCAAGCAGAGTTGAGGTCGATGCCACAGGGAATGCATGAGAAGATATCTACTAGCACTGATTTAAGATGTAATATCTATTCCCAAAACAAAAATGCATAAAGTAAATATGGGGGGTTTGGTTTTCAAAACTAATTAACTAAAGAAAACAATAAATGAGTGCAAGAACTACTAGATTTCAAGAAATTTATGTGAGGCTAGGATTGTGTTCCCCATGACATCTAATATGATAGCCAAATCTAGTGGTAAACATGTTCATGATTACCTATATAAGATCTAACAAGTTATGTAACATTGAATTCACCTCTAGGTTCCTCTTAAATGCATATCATTCATCACCTTTTGGTCTTAGAATGTTTATGTACTAACCCTTGTTGTTTATCCTGAAATACTCTCACCTTTTAGTCTCAAGTACTTAGACTAGGTTAAAAGCCTCAAATTTCTGTCATAGAAATCTCTTCTTAAGAAAACATCCCTTTCGTGCATGCAAAGAATAAGGGATTACGCTAATGCGTTAACTCATCAAGGAAGAATTAAAACCAAGATTACTACGATATATATGCTAATCAATCCCAAGACTTACCCCTTATTTGCCTATCTTATTTATTTATCATGATTTTCACAACCCTAGTTGTGGGTTTAACCTAACATATTCAACGAATAAAGGTTGCAATGATGCAAGGAATTCATAATAGAAATACTTACTATTTAAGAATTGATGAAGCCACTAGCTACAAGCTTGAATTCGATAAGCACAAAATCTTGTGAAATCTCTAAGAAAATAATATTTTTTAGTGGTTTCTAGCTCTAGCCATCCATGACTAACTAAAAAATAAATAAATAACCATTTATATATAAAGAAAACCTAATCCTAATTAAAATAGGAAAAATCTATTAGCATGAACACGGGTCACCACACGGCCAGTGTGACGGTAGATGGACCGCAAACGTTCTCTGTGATTGTCCTTAGCCTCACTTCACTGCTCGTCATGTGCTACTACATGCTTAGGAAAATAGTCCATGTGAAGTGAGATGGTCCTTATGATGGTCCGTCAGTCGTGCCTTTGCCATTTTTGCTCAACTTCTTTCATAAGCCTCCATGTCACGGTCGTAGTTGATCACACATTGTGTGACACGCACCATCTGACATCCCTTAGCAGTTTGCTGGCTTTTTAATAGTGTCACCTTCACATCAATCACACCAGACATGGGATGACTCGTCATATGCTCAAGGACCCGTGAAATGAGCACTCTCTTTCCAATTTGCCAAAATCTTCTAATCTTCGACGGTATCATCTTCACGTTGCTTTGACGAGCCTCAAAATGACCCATTTGACATTCGATGATTTGTGACACATGCATTTCACCAAATAGCCACTACCATCATCTAAATGTGAAGCCACGATGGGCCTCATAGTCCGTGTTGATGTACACGGGCCGTGTAGGCACCCTTGTACCCACACTTGGGTCCATTTTGGCTCCTCTATACACTCTTTTTCATCCTTTTGCTTCGTATTCTTATTTCTTCCATGCCTTAGTCTCTTTCCTGAAAAACAATAAAAACAAACATCAAAATAACAAGTTTGCTTGAGAACATGCGATGATTCTTTATTTAAAGTGTTATATAAGTCGTATTTCTATGACTCATCAATACGGGTCTAGTACCCTCCACAAGGTGATTGAGGTATAGCACCCCCTTAACAAGGTGCGGTCACTTGAAACACTATAGATACTTTTTATGAAATTAACACATACGTAAATTCCTTTCATCATCATTAAGTCACTCATAAGCCATGCAATAGACCTTCAATAACTCAAAAACCCTTAACCGGATATTTTATCAAATACTTGGTGGGTGTGTAATGCTAGCTCAAAATCATGCAATTCAAGAGTGCAATCATGTGAGGAATCGTAATGTAAATCAACCCACCAACACTTGGTAATACTCTCATGCAAGATAAATTAAAACCCTTAATCAAATATCATCATAGAACATAGATTAATAGCTCAAAGCATGCTTAAACAATCCACATTTCATGAAAACCCCAACATAGTTTATAATCAAATTCATAGTAAAAATACCCATAAGTGAATAAAGTTAAAAACATGTAATTTGTATAAAAAAGAAGATTGGGCACCAAGGGTGAAATGATCCAATAGTTAAAACCCACATACCTTAACTCTTAAGATTCCCTTGATGAAGATTGGAATGAGAACTTGAAGTTTGAGTGAATTCCCAAAGATCCAGAATGAGTTTGGGACACTTGAATTTGAGTGAAATCTTTGGCTAAGTGTTAGAGAGGTTTTTGGGGAATGTATTGAATGACATGAAGTTGAAAAATGACTAAGTATAGGTGTTTTTATGCATAGGAAACCTTAGGCCGAAGACCCAAAGGCCTTGGACCGAACAGGAAAATTGAAGCAATTTTAACACAGGTTCGTGCCCTGGCTGCGTCGCGCCATGGGCGCGGATCGTCTCTAGAAATTGCAACTTTTGGAAAATCTAATTTTGATATGATTTCTCTAAAATTATGTTTATACACATTTCCCACTCAATTTTTCCCCCGATCACGAATATGAAGTCAAAATTTTGATATCACGCATAAATTTTTAGATATATGCAAATTACGAATATGAACATTTCTGAGGCACATTTTTGGACACTTTTGGGCAATTTCAAGTAGGCTTCACAATTCATATGAGAACAAAACCTATAATAAGAGCTCACAATTTACTTGTAGATCATGGAAAGTTTTCATGAGTCTAATACATGTTTGGAAACACATAAATTATCATAACATGCTTGTCATGTAAATTCATACAATAATCTCTCATCAATATGAAGAATCCTTGTCCAATAAGTTAGTCAAACATGGTGGGTATGCATACACATGCTTAAAATCATGAAATTTTAGGAGTGTAAGATAAGAAGAAGTAAAATCAATTCATTTAAAATCATTCAAACCAACCCACCAATATAGTAGTAAAACCCTCATTTGAGTGTCATGAAATCCATCTTAGAAATTCACCATCATTCATAGTCTCATAACTCAGTCATGTGTAGCCTCAATAAGAATAAATAAACTCATCAAGATAGGTTCAATAGACATTCATGTGTACTTCATCAATACTTGAAGAATCCAATCTCAAATCATGTTTATAATGCATAGTAGAGTTTACCCATAAAATATCTAATATTAAAATCATAAAATTTGATAAAAAGGGAAAGTTTGGCTTCATGGGTGGAAGGAACCCATGAATGAAACTCACATACCTTAAACCTTGAATTTGTTGAAATTGAATTGTGGAAGAATTGAGACTTGATTTGGGTTCTTGAAATCCAAACCTGTTCATTAAAACCTTAAATTTAAATGGGGATTTTGATAATGTTTTGGAGAGATTTTGAGAGGGTTTTGTGAGTTCTAGATTTGAAAAATGGTGAAGGATAGTGGATTTCACGTTTAAATAGACATTGGGTTATTACACAAATTCCCCTGGATGAAGTAGAAAAAATAGGGAAAAATTACACTAGGCCGTGCCCTAGGTACGATGTACACTAGACGAGCAGATAAAATAATACTGTGCAGCGCCTTATGTGCGTCGCACCCTGGGCGCGCATGCACACTGTTTCTGGTGCCCGTTACAAAAATTATTTTTCGCTATGGGTCTCCTAAAATCCAAGGGTTCCCTTTTCCTACATAATTTTACCCCCGAACAAGAATATAAAGTTGGATTTCGGAAATTGCGCATAGTTTTTGAGATATTTGAATAATACAATTATGGGGTATTCCGAAGCACATGAGGGGTATTTCAATATCTCTCCCTTGGGAACATTCGTTCCCAAATGTCAAAGAAATAGTTGTAAATGAAGTAATCATGAGACTTCCAGCCCGATATGAATACAAAAAATGCATCTAAACATCATTCATAAAAAATATTTTCACATATATGCATCAAAATTATCAAAACTTGTCACTATGAAGATGCATGCATGCATGCAAAAATTACATGAAGGCTAAAACTTAAGACTCAAAACCATAGCTAGGACTTAAATCATTTCCTTTAGCTTGAGTAGAGTGGAAGAAGTATGAGTATTGCTTTTTCACGTCCGTTTAGACTTCCCAAGTGGCACTTTCAACTTGATGATTCCTCCAAAGAACTTTGATGGATGCCACATATTTGTTCCTCAACCTTTTCACTTGCCTATCCAATATTTGCAATGGGACGTCCTCCTAGCTCAAGGTATCTTCCACAACACCCACAACTTCTAAGGGCACTGTAGCACTTGGGTTACCAACATGTTTACTTAATATAGACACATGGAAAACTGATGAACCATACTCTTATCCATAGGTAACTCCAATTCATATGTAACCTTACCAATTCTCATCAAGATTCTATAGGGTACCACAAACCTTGTGCTCAATTTCCATTTTTTGCCAAATCAGACCACACCCTTCATGGGTGAGACTTTTAAGTATACCTAATCATCAACATTAAAATCAAGCTCTGTTCTTCTCATATTAGAGTAGGACTTCTGCCTACTTTGATCTATCCTTAATCTCTCTCTTATCAACTTCACCTTCTCCAAAGCTTCCATAACCAGATTTGGGCCTAACAAAGCCATCTCCCCCACATCAAACCACCCAATTGGGGATCTACAATGCCTACTATATAAAGCTTCAAATAGAGCTATGCAAATACTAGAGAGGTAGCTACTATTGTAAGCAAACTCAACAAGTGGAAGGTGTTCATCCCAACTACCCTTAAACTCCAAAACACAAGTCCTAAACATATCATCAATAGTTTGAACTGTCCTCTCAGCTTGACCATCCATTTGAGGTTGAATATATATGTTAAGCTTGACCTTGGTACCAAGACCCTTTTGGAAGGACCTCTAAAAATGAGAAGTGAATTGAGAACCACGATCCAACATGATGGATAATGGCACCCCATGCAACCTAACCAACTCATGAATATATAAAGTGGTATAATCCTCGATACCATAGGTTATTTTAACAGGTAGAAAGTCAGCAAACTTTGTCATCCTGTCAATAATAACCCAAGTAGAATCAAAGTGCTTCCTAGTCTTTAGCAAACCAATCACAAAATCCATATTAATCTCTTCCCACTACCAAGTAGGAATTTCTATGTCTTGGGTTAGGCCACACGACCTTTGATGTTCGACTTTCACTTGATGGCAATTGTGACAATCGGCTACAAACTTGGCAATATCCCTCTTTAAACCACCCCACTAATAAACCTCCCTCAAGTCTCTATACATCTTTGTGGAACCAGGGTGAATAGAATAGGATAAATTATGAGCCTATTTCAAAATCAACTCCCTCAAGTCATCCATATTAGGCACAGATAGCCCACCTTGGTACCGAAAGACACCATCTACCCCTAGGGGGAAAACCTCTAATTTACTGTCCTTCAATAAAGATTTCAATTCTAGTAAGGCGGAGTCAAGGTCTTGTTTGGTCTTGACCTCTACAATCAAAGAGGATTTGGAACCATCACTAACCATCATGCCTTCATTTTCAACTTCATTCAACCTAACCCCCAATCTATCTAACCAATAAAATTCTCTAGCTACCTCACCATTGCCATCATCAACGTCAGCTACACTTTCCATGGACATGCTACTCAAAGCATCAGCCACAATATTAGCTTTGTCGAGATGATAGTGCACATTTATGTCATAATCCTTAAGGAGCGCTAACCACCTTATTTGTCTCAAATTAAGATCCCTTTGTATGAACACATATTGGAGAATCATTCGATCGTTAAACATATCTACATGAACCCCACACAAATAATGATGCCATATTTTTAAAGCAAACTCTACGACCGCTAATTCAAGATCATGGGTAGGATAATTACGCTCATGCACCTTTCATTATCGGTAAGAATATGCTATAACCTTACCATATTGCATTAATACACACACCAACCCAATCGTTGAGGCATCACAATAAATAGCAAACCCTTCGGATAAAGCCAAGAAGCAGAGATAAGCTTGTCTTTCAAAGTTTGAAAACTTCTTTCACATTCATCAGTCTAAACAAATTTTGCATTCTTTTGTGTCAATTTTTTTCATAGGTAAAGCAATAGAAGAGAAACCATTCACAAATCTTCGAACGCTATATCCAACAAATAACTAATATTTGCCACAGTCAAGGACCTAGGCCAACTCCTTATCACAACCGTCTTCTTAGGGTCCATTTTGATTCCATAACCCGACACCACATGCCCTAGGAATGCAACCTCTTTCAACCAATATTCATATTTATTAAATTTCGCAAACAATTTCTCATCCCTCAAAATTTGTAACACCATCCTCAAATGATTCACGTACTCTTTTTCACTCCGAAAATAAATCAATATGTCATCTATGAAAACTATTACAAATTTATAAAGGTAGGGTTTAAATACCCTATTCATGAGATTCATAAATATCACTGGTGCATTAGTCAAGCCAAAAGACATCACCACAAATTCAAAATGCCAATACCTAGTTCAAAAAGCTATTTTGGGAATGTCACACTGCTTCACCCTTACTTGTTGGTACCTGGACCGAAGATCAATCTTATAAAAATGACTAGCCCCTTGAAGTTGATCAAATATGTCATCTATCCTTTGTAAAGGATACTTGTTCATTATAGTGACCTTATTGAGTTGCCGGTAGTCGATGTACATTCTAAATAAACCATCTTTCTTTCTTACAAACAATACTAGTTCAATCCAAGGTGACTTGCTAGGCCTTATGAAACTCTTCTCCAACAAATCTTTTAGTTGATCCTTTGACTCCTTTAACTCTATCGGGGCCATACGGTAAGGAGGAATAGAGATGGGTTGTGTATCAGGGAGGAGGTCTGTACCACGGTCTATTTCCCTTTCGAGAGGAACACTGGGAAGATTATCGAGAAAGATAATAAGAAACTCATTGACCATCGAAACTGACTCAAGAGGAAGTACTTTAGACTCAACATCCCTAACCCTCACAAGATGGTAAATGCAACCCTTAGAAATTAATTTTTGGGCCTTAAGACAAGAGATGAATCTACTTTTAACCACCAAATCATGACCTCCCCACTTAAAGACGAGCTCACTAGGAATTTGAAATCTAACTTTATGGGTTCTACAATTAATGGAAGCATGATATGCATGTAACCAATCCAACCTAAGGATATTTTCAAAATCCACGGTGTCAAGTTCAACAAAATCACAAGGCAAGACTTGATGCAATATAGACACGGGACAACCCATATAGACTTTTCTAGAAACATTGGACTCACCAATGGAGGTATACGCCTCATAGGATTCACATAACAATTTGGAGTACACATAAAGCTTAATTAGTAGCAACAAAAGGAGTAAAGAAGGAGAAAGTGGCAACGGGATCAAATAAGGCATACACATCATAATAAAAAACCTTTAATATACCAGTAACAATATAGGCCACCTCATCAATTCTATGTCTCCCTTGAAGAGCATAAATTCAATGTGACATAGATCACCCCCTTGTTGGCCACCTTGAGCCCTTTGATCAACATGACCACCTTGTCCTTGAGGACGACCATCCTTGCCCTTGTATTGAGTATAAGGGCAATTAACAAGCTTGTGACCCACTCTTGCACACCATAGAAAGCATTCAAATACCTCAAGCATTTGACACTACTATTTCTCCCACGCTTTTGGCACATAGGGTTAGTCATCCCACCATCAAACAGAGCCCTCTTGGACTCCCCACTTCTCCTCTTTCTAATCTTTTCCCCCTCAAGGTGTTAAGTGTATGTCATGAGAAGAGATAAGTGCATGTCACCTATACGCATAGCGGTATGATACTCTTCATTCACAAAATAGGATACCCATAACACAAATGTGTTCATTCTTGATATAGGATCGACAACCAAATGGAGGGTATACTTTGAGAGCTTGTTAAATTTGAGGGCATATTCCCTCACACACATGGAGACATTCTTGAGATTCCTAAATTCCATCATCTTATCTCTCTCAACTCAATAGGGAAGAATCCATTAAGAAAGGCTTCCTTGAATTCCTCCTATGCAATAGGATCATTGTTCCCCCTCTCAAGTTTTCATTGAACAAACCAAATTTGGGTAACACCTTTGAGTTGATGAGCTACAAGATCCGCTTTCTCTTCCAAAGTAACCCCCATAATTGCAAGCACCTTATACACCTCATCAATAAACTCTTGGGGATCCTCCTCCGATTTGGAACCATGAAACTCCAAAGGGTTCATTCTTATCCCTCACCCTTAAGGCCGGAGTAGGAGCATGAGCGGCTTGGACCCCTTGATTTAATTTGTTTGTCATAACATGTGCCAACAAAGTGATGGCATTCTAGAACTTGAAACACCCATTATGTGATTCAGAGTTCACCATAATTGTAATTTTTCATATATCTTAAAATTCATATGTAATTCAAATATTCGACTTCATATTTTTGATCTGGGAAAAATTGAGTAGGAAATAGGTATATTTCATATTTTAGAAGACCCATAGAGATAAATAATTTTTGATAATTTTAAGATTTCCAGTGGCTATCCGCATCCATACTGCAATGTGCCTGGGGTGCGGTCTAGCATAAATTGTGCTTGTGCGTCTAATCTGCATCACGCTTGGAGCATTAACCAGTGTAAAATTTTTTCCAATTTTCTTAATTTGTCCAACGGCATTGGGATAATAGCCCCATGCCCATTTAAACTTGAAATCTTCCATATTTATCCATTTTTCAATTCTATACCTCACAAAACCCTATCTAAAACCTCTCCAAGACTTTATCAAATCTCTCATTCAAATTCAAGGATTTCAAGCTCAATGTGGAACTCAAGAACCCATATCAATCTCCAATTCTCCTTCAAGTTCATTTAAAGAACTTCAAGGTTTAAGATATATGAGTTTTCATCCATGGGACCCTTTATCCATGGAGACCAATCTTCTCTTTCCATGAAAATTGCATGATATCAAGTTGTATTGCTTATGGGTATCTTTAATTTGAAGTATGAAGATAAATTACATTGGAGGTTTTTATTATTGATTGAGTATACATGAATATCTATTTTAAGCTATTCCATGAGTTGATTTATGTCTATTGATACTATGCATAATTTGAGCTATGAAAACTATAAACTATGATGAACTTTTGAGAGGATTTCATGATACCCAAATTAGAGGTTTTATTACAATATTGGTGGGTTGATTTCGAATTGATTTTACTCTCCTTGTTATACCCTTGAGTTTCATGATTTTAAATAAGTATCATGAACCCATTATGTGTTTGATGAAATTACATGACAAGAATTCTCATGTTGTTGATAAATTATTACATGATTTACAAGTCAAGCGACTTCAGGATGATTAAGGGCTTTCAAACATATTTTAATTCATGAAAAGTGTCCATGATTTTACAAGTATTAAGGTCAGATCTATTTCAATAGTTTAACCTATTATCAGCCATTTATATCAAGGAAAGGGATCATTTATGATTAGTATTTACTATTATGTTCAAGTTAGGCTCACTAATAGAGGTCATGCATGTGAATAAGCTACTCATGTCATGTTATCATGTCTCTTACAAGTTATTCATGTTATGAGTAAAGTATGATTATTTCAAATATTCCATGGGATTAGACTTAGCACAACTTAAGTCTTAAAATGAGGGCTCGACTCAAGGGGTCCTTATATAAAATTTATATTCTCTAAACTATGTGCAACCATATATATTTTATCCTTGCTATACTACTGGATCCATCTAGGTCATGTTATCATGTTTAGTTTAACTTGGCAAGTAGACCACACTTCACTGGGGGGTGTCATGCCCGATCACCTGTACCGAGGGAATGTCATGCCTTGGATTCCAAGTGACGGTTAAAGTCTCCTCCCATATATGTATGATATATTATACAAGTTAAATGATTTTCAAGCATTGATCATGCATGTCATATTGAGATTATATATTTATTGATTATGATTATGCATTTTAAATATATTGACATGCGTCCTTGTTGCATTGCACCAGAAATACATAGAACATCCAAACGTACTAATGTATACTCTATGCCTACATGATATCACCATGTAGGAACTAGAGCATGTGGCTAGTTCAGATCTCCAAGAAAGTTTTGGTGAGTCCTCAAATCCGCGGACAATATCTATGTTACCCATGCTATGTTGAGACTTATTTTATGTTGAACACTTGTTATCATGAGGGTGAGCTTGGGAAGTTTCTTGGATCCTTCTTCATTCTAAAGTAGATGTGTTGTTGGATACTAAGTTTATATATGGTTTTGAGCTTGACTATTCTTATGTTTCTATGTTCACTAAAGACTTCCCTTAGTCTCGCTTCCCTGTTTATACTTGACTCTTGTTGATGTCTATTGTCATTTCTTCAACCAAGGAAGTGTACAAGATATGTAAAGAGGCTTGTTTGGATTATCTTTGGACTTTCCATTTGCCGTGTCATGTCTAGGCCCTAGGCTTGGCCACAACATTAGCTTTGCCGAGATGATAGTGCAGACTCACATTACAATCCTTAAGGAGGGCTAACCACCTTATTTGTCTCAAATTAAGATCCCTTTGTGTGAACACATATTGGAGACTCTTGTGGTGGGTAAACATATCTACATGAACCCCATATAAATACTGACATCATATTTTCAAAGCAAACATGATGACCGCTAATTCAAGGGCATGGGTCGGATAATTATGATCATGCACCTTTCACTACCGAAAAACATATGCCATAACCTTACCATGTTGCATTAATACACCCACTAAACAAATTCTTGAGGCATCACAATAAAGCACAAACCCTTCTAATCCTTCCGATAAAGCCAAGATAGGAGCGGAGATAAGCTTGTCTTTCAAAGCTTGAAAACTTCTTTCACATTCATTGGTCCAAACAAATTTTTCCTACTTTTGTGTCAAATTTTGTCACAGAGGAAGCAATAGAAGAAAAATCATTCACAAATCTCCGATAGTATCCTGCTAAACCCAAGAAATGCCTAATATCCATCGTAGTCAAGGGCCTAGGCCAACTTCTTATCACCACCATCTTCTTAGGGTCCATTTTAATTCCATCACCAGACAACACATGCCCTAGGAATGCAACCTCTTTCAACCAAAATTCACATTTATCAAATTTTGCTAATAATTTCTCATCCCTAAAAATTTATAACACCACCCTCAAATGATTCACATGCTCTTTTTCACTCCGAAAAAATCAATATGTCATCTATGAAAATTATTACATACTTATGAAGGTAGGGTATAAAGACCCTATTCATGAGATCCATAAATTTCTCCGGTGCATTAGCCAAGCTAAAAGACATCACCACAAATTCAAAATGCCAATACCTTGTTCAAAAAGCCATTTTGGGAATATCACACTCCTTCACCCTTACTTGGTAGTATTCGGACCGAAGATCAATCTTAGAAAAATGACTAGCCCCTTCAAGTTGATCAAATAGGTCATCTATTCTTGGTAAAGAATACTTGTTCATTATAGTGACTTTATTGAGTTATTGGTAGTCGATGCACATTCTAAGTGAACCATCTTTTTTTCTTACAAACAACACCGGTGCACCCCAAGGTGACTTGCTAGTCCTTATGAAACCCTTCTCGAACAAATCATTCAATTGATCCTTCAATTTTATTACTTCGTCGGGGCCATACGGTAAGGAGATATAAAAATGGGTTGTGTATCGAAGAGTAGCTCTATACAAAAGTCTATTTCCCTTTCGGGAGAAACACAAGGAAATACATCAAGAAAGTCACTAAACACTAGAATAGTCTCAATAGGAAGGACTTTAGACTCAACATCAATAACCTTCTCAAGATGTAAATGTAACCCTTAGAAATCAATTTTCGAGCCTTAAGGCGAGAGACGAATCTACCCTTAACCAACAAATATGACCTTTCCACTTAAAGATGAGCTCATTAGGAATTTAGAACCTAACTTTACGGGTTCTACAATCAATGGAAGCATGATATGCATTTAACCAATCCATCCCAAGAATAGTGTCAAAATCCACCATGTCAAGTTCAATAAAATCACAAGGTAAGACTTTATGCAATATGGGCATGGGACAACACCTATAGACTTTTATAGTAATAATGGACTCACCAAAAATGGGGGTAGACACCTCATAGGGTTCATACAACAATTAAGAGAACACATGGAGCTTAGTAGCAACAAAAGGAGTAATGAAGAAAAGAGTGGCACCCGAATCTAATAAGGCATACACATCATAATCAAAAACCTTTAACATACCGGTAATAATATTAGGCACCTCATCCACTCCTTGCCTTCCTTGAAGAAATAAAATTGATGTGATGTGGAGCACTCCCTTATTGGACACCTTAAGCCCTTTGATCAACATGGCCACCTTGTCCTTGAGGACGACCATCCTTAGCCTTGTTTAGAGTATAAAGGCAATCAATAAGCTTGTTACCCACTCTTCCATACCCATAGTAAGCATTCAAATCCCTCATGCATTTTCCACTATGCTTCCTCCCATATTTTTGGCAGCTAGGATTAGTCATCCCACCATCAAACCGAGCCCTCTTGGACTCCTCACTTCTCCTCTTTCTAATCGTTTTCCCCTCAAGTTGTTCAATATAGGTCATGAGTCGAGATAAGTCTATGTCACCCAAACGCATAGCTGTATGACACTCTTCATTCACCAAATCGGACACCCCCAATACAAACTTATTCATTCTTGATCTAGGATCGGCAAACAAGTGAGGGGCATACTTTGAGAGCTTATTGCGTTTGAGGGCATACTCCCCCATGCTCATGGAGCCTTGATTGAGATGCATAAATTCCATCATCTTGGCCTCTCTCAACTCAATAAGAAAGAAACGATTGAGGAAGGTGACCTTGAATTCCTCCCATGGGATAGGATCATTGTTCCCTCTATAAAGTTTCCATTGAACAAACCCAATTTGGGCAACACCTTTGAGTTGATAACCTGTAAGCTCCGCTTTCTCTTCAAAATTCACCCCCATATACACCTCATCAATAAAATCTTGGTAATCCTCTTTCAATTTGGAACCATGAAACTTCGGAGGGTTCATTCTTGCAAAATCCCTCACCCTTAATGCTGGAGTAGGAGCATAAGGGGCTTACACCCCTTGATTCAATTTGTTAGTCATAGCATGTTCCAACATAGTGATGCCATTTTGGAACTTAACTTGTGTAGCCCCTCCGTGGTCTTCCTCTTAGTAGTGGCATGATTTAAAAGATCAAAAGAGCATTCGTTAGGGTCAGAAGCCTTATATTTATATCTAGAGCAAGACATAGATCATGGAGAAGTGAAATATTTTCTATAATGCCTCATAGCCTCCTACTCATAGTTGTGGTGCACTTTACAACCATGAACAAGACTCTACTCGACGCAGTGTGTTGAATTTTTAAGGACCATTAACAACCTAGTATTCTGATACCTAGCTTGTCACGACCCAAGCCTAGGGCTTAGATATGACATGGTGAATGGGGAACCCAAAGGAACCCAAACAATCCTCTTAGCATATCTCACATATATCATAGGTTACGAAAGCAAATTAAGATAACAACAAGTAATAATATATCATTAGGGAAGCAGGACTAAAGGAGTCTCTCATAATAACATAGGCATAAAAAGAGTCAAAAATATAGACAAAGTCTTAACGTAAACATAGAGGAAGAAAGATGTTGCCCCTAGATATGAGGACTCACCTAAAGCTAACTTCAACAATCCAGCTAGCCACGTAGAGGAGGAGGACCAATAGGAGCTCCAGTCCCTACATTGTGATATTATGTAGGCATTGAGTATACGTTAGTACTTGGAATACACTAAGTATGCAGGATACAATGCAATAAGAATCATAAGTAGAATAATCAAGATTCATAAACACAGTCGATAGACATGAGCTCAATATGACACGTATAATCAATATTTGGGTATAAACATGCTTGAGAATAATCATACTTGCATATCTTGTTCGACACAATAAAGTGATCTAAATAGCTCATCCAAATACCTTATACTAGAGGGTGAGGAATATAGCATGGGTCATGACTCCTTTAGTAGGTAGTGAATATTACATGTATTATTCGTACATAAGGATGAGGTATACAACGTGCTTCATGAGCCTTTCACGTAGATATTTGGTAATTCATATTAATAAGTCATACATGAGGGTGAGTATACAACATGGTTTATTACCCCTTCATGTAGACATTTTTCATGTACTAGAGGGTGAGGTGTACATCATGGTTCATGACCCGAACTAGTAGGCTTCACAATTCATATGAGAACAAAACAAAGAATAAGAGCTCAATAATTCAGTTGTAGATCATGAAAACTTTTCATGAGTGTAATAGATGCTTGGAAACCCAAAAATTATCATAACATACTTGTCATGTAAATTCATACAATAATCTCTCATCAACATCAACAATCCTTATCAAATAATTTAGTCAAATATGGTGGGTATGCATACATGTACTTAAAATTATGCAATTTCAGAGTGTGAGACAAGACAAATAAAATCAATTCATTTTAAAGTTGTTCAAACCAACCCACCAATATAGTAGTAAAACCCTCATTTGTGTATCATGAAATCCATCTTAGAAATTCACCGTTACTCATAGTGTCATAACTCATGTCATGTGTAGCCTCAATAAGCATAAATCAACTCATGGAAATAGATTCAATTGATATTCATGTGTACTTCATCAATACTTTAAGAATTCAATCTCATATCATGTTTATAATGCATAATAGAGTTCACCCATAAAATATCCAACATTAAAATTGTTAGGACCCGTAACGTAATTTAAACCCCGAACGTCCTTAATTGGTTCAATTTAATAAAGTTTGGGACCGAATGCAATATTTTACCTAAGTTTAGTCCTTATGAATAAAAATTTGATGTGGCGTCAAGTGTATATGGACTCCTTTGATTGGTCCAAGTGGTATATGTGTTGCCTATATATATGGCCATATATATCTTGT
>JAOTQJ010141808.1:0-37323 GCA_025642045.1 Solanum sejunctum
CTTTTCTATTTAAATCCAATTGAGGACTCCCGACTCCAACTTAAAAATATACGCTCCAATTGTAATTAAGCACCGCGTACTTACGAAAGTGAACTTATGCCATGTTCGCTATAACTTTTCCAATTGAACGATTTACTTTGAGCGAATTAATTATGGGGCCTAATAGGTTTACACATATTACACGTGTTCTGAGACTATTGGTGAAGAAATAACTAATATATCATAGCAGTAATTTTGCCTTGTATAATTGCTTTAATGAATATCTTTTATAGATCACTGAGAAAGCTGTGAGATTCTACCAACATCTACTTGGTCAAAACAGCCCAAAAATGCCATCTACACAACAGAAAGTGATGAATTAGGGTCCAATACTAACAAGAGAACAACAGTTATCCCTAATTAAGGAATTCACTAGGAAGGATGTATTAACAGCCCTTAAAGGCATAGATGACCACAAGGCCCCAGGAGGGGATGGTTTTAATGCTTACCTCTTTAAGAGGACCTGATCCAACATAGGGGAAGATGTCACTAAAGCAATCCTACAATTCTTTCACATAAATAAGATGTTCAGGACCATCAACAAAACAACAGTCACTTTGATACCTAAGGTAAAACATCCTCGCTCAATAAAGCAATGTAGACCTATTTCATGTTGTATTATTATCTACAAGATTATATCCAAAATACTTACGCAAAAGATTGCAGAGTGTTATGAAACATCTTGTAGATCCTAGTCAGGCAGCATTTATGCCAGGAAGAATGCTAACTGACAATGTGATTCTAAGTCAAGAATTGATCAAAGGTTATGGGAGGAAAGAGATTTCACTAAGATGTATGATAAAAGTAGAAATGCAAAAGGATACGACTCTCTCTAATGGCACTTCATTATAGAAGTCCTACATAGTGTACAGATGCCTACAAAAGTTTGTCAATTGAATCATGCAGTGTTTAACAATAGTGAGCTACTCTAACTTGATGAATGGAACTCCTAGTACATCTTTTAAGGCAAAAAGAGGGATTAGTTAAGGGGATTCCTTATCCCCATACCTTTTTATGCTGGTAATGGAGTACTTGACAAGGTCCCTGAAGACATTTAAAATAACAAAAGGCTTCAGATTTCATTCAAGATGCCAAAAAATTGCACATAGTGCAACTGAGCTTTGCAAATGATCTTCTATTGTTCTGCAGATAAGATTTAGACCTAGTTAAGCGTCTACATGAGTATTTCCTACTAACTAACATAAGAGTAATGTTTACTTTGGAGGGGTACAGGAGCTTCTACAACAATAAATCCTTCAAAACACAGGCTTTACAAATGGGACTTTACCTTTCAAGTACTTGGGGTACCATTAAGTTCTAAAAGACTGACAGTCTAACAATGCCAAGCAATGCTTGACAAAATGGTAGACAGAATTAGAGCATGGACAGTGAAGTATTTATCTTATGCAGGAAGACTTCAACTAGTACAAGGTGTTCTTATGTTAATCCAGAACTTCTAGGCATAGATTTTCTTGATTCCTAAAAAGGTGCTGATGTTAGTGGAAGTAATATGCAGGAAGTTTGTATGGACAGGAGATCATCAACACAATGGGAAAATCCAATTGCATGAGAGGTAGTCTGCAGACATAAAGTAGCAGGAAGACTCAATGTGGCTGAAGTTCAATGCTGGAACAAGGTTGTTATCTTAAAACACATGTGAAATTTGGAAAAAAAAAAAGAAAGACAAGTTGTGGATAGAATGGGTACACATCTATTACTTGAAGGGGATAATGCTATGGGAACAAATAAAGCAAGCTTCTTGGGTTGTTAAAAAGATAGTTCAAGCAGGAGGGTGGCTGGAAGCAATGAGTAACCATAAAGAGGCGATCATGGATGCAAATTTATATTCAATCAAGCAAGTTTACAAACTGATCAAAGGTTCTTTTGACAATTCCTTGGAGAAAATTGATTTGCAACAATAGAGGTAGTCCAGGGTAGGTGTTCGTCTTATACATGGCTATACAGGAAATGGTCGTACACTAGAGACAAGCTAGTGAAATGGGGAATTACCGTAGATGGAGCATGTATTCTCTGCAACATTGAAGCAGAATCCCACCACCATCTATTCTTCACCTGTAATGCAACTTAACAAGTATGGAAGCAACTACTAAAATGGTTATCCATCCAAAAACAATGCCAAAGTTGGGAGGAGGAGATATCATGGGCAATACAGAATGCAAGTAAGAAAGATCCAAAGTCTGAGATGTACAAGATTACCTTAGCTGTTGATGTATACTTCATAAGGGAAGAGAGGAATTATAAAATATTTTAACAAAAGGACAGAAACATAGAATAGATAGTGAGGTAAATCATACAAGAGATACACTGTAGATGTCACTCAATGCCTAGAATGATGAATGTGCTAGCTAGTTTAAAATACTATCCTTAGATTAATTAGCATCAGAGAAATAGAAAATATATGAAGAACCTTGAAAGTGCAACATGTCCATCTCCTTGGCTTCAAAATTGTACATATTGACAAATTCGATAATACAAAATAGTTTACCAAAAAATATCTTTTATAAAAAAGTGAATAAAATATCTAAACATGAAATTACAATAATATCCTTGGTCGTCCTTGGGATTTGATTTTTCTTAATTATATGTCTATTAGAACTTTCTAGAACTTGGATTAACTTTTGTGAAAATTTCATAAACTCTTGGCGTAATGTAATAATTATTTTAAGCTTATTTTTTTTTTCCATTGTACAAGATGTCTTTAATCATCTTAGTTATGGTTAATCTGTATAATAAATATAATTTAAAAAAGAATTAAAAATCTAGAAAAAATTAATATATTAAAATTTATTTTAGATGATTAACAATATAGGTTGAATTTAGAGGACAAGTGTAATGCAAAATAAAGACTATTTTAATGAATTAGGGTAGAATGATAGATATATCATTTATTATTCATGATTTATCTTTTTATTACTAGATATTCTAGAATTATTTATTTTTCTTGTTAACATGAAATTACCTTTTGTTATAATCCATTTAATTTTTTTTTTTTACAAAAGATGTCTCTAGAACTATTTGCTCATAATCCATTTCATCTTTTGTATAAAAGATGTTTCTAGAACTATTAGTTTTCTTGATATATTTCTTGATAGATAGCATGTTAATATGAAATATCTAAATATAAAATTATAATATTACCCTTGGTCATCCTTGGGTTGAATATATATATATAGGAGGGTACCATAGACGTGGCTGACACTCAAAGACTACTGCTAGTCCCCGAGCGAACCTCTTGGCCTCATCGTCACATCTCACTCAATAGTGGAAGAATACTCAATGATAACATTAAAGAAAAGACATAACTTTTATGAATATGTTCTCAACATAATTCAAATGCAAACAAGAAATGCTCAATAATACTTCACTCTAAGTCTATGAAGCCTTTACTCTAAAATATCTTGGAGGTACCATGACAGGTCATGGCTACCACAAACTCAACCAACGAACTTGAAATGTAAATAAGAATGTAAAAGGTATCCTCCAAATGCAGGGTAGGACTCACCACTATCTAGAACTAGGTATGCTGAACCTCAATAGTGTGTCTGTTGAAGTCCTCTATCTACTGAATCTGCATCATGAAATGATGCAGCACCAAATGGCATCAGTACGTAGAATGTACGGTATGTAAAATAGCTCAAGAAGAAAGATAAGGCTCAAAGAAATCAACCGACTCGACTCAAAATCTCAACTCTTCATCTCATAACTCAAATCAAGTAAATCATGCAAGTTTTAAATTTGAAATCATGCTTTAGAAATAGACTCAGTGTTTGATGCCACTTAGTTTGAAAATTCATGATATGCTTAACTCAAGTATTTCTTGAAACTTTCTCTAAACGACATAACTCTCTACCCCCACCATATATATGGTCAAGTAGAACAAGAAGATATCGTTGCCACACCCTTCCTAAACTTGCCACAGTAAAGGACGTTAACCTCTAACTCTCTTTTGGATCCAAAGAGAATGTCCATCTATTGGGACGTAAGCCGCTAGAGTTAACTACACAGCAATCGTACGTAGGCAAATGTAGTTTTGGGGTGACTCTTCTCACCCAACTCGATTATAACACCCCATAAAATTATCGAAAGGCCCCTAAAACATAATTGTGCACAACGTATCTTCTAAAGCTTTGATAGAAAATCCAAGACCAGATTTGCGATCAGCATAGAAATTCGAGTGGGAATATGTTCTCGACCCGACTTAAGTATAATTGAGTCAAAAAATAATTTTCGCTAATTAATTGTAAAATGGTGTTGATCTGCCCCCTGGCGCAATGTGGAGGGGGCGCAGACTAACACATAAAGTTTTTTTATATTATTGATGGGAAATTAAGTTTTTTAAAAATTCACAAAATACACTGGTCCGCACATCTGGTACATCGTGGACAGTGTACAAATTTAAAACTTTTATTATTAAATTTTGGGAAAAGTATTTTGATCATTTTCAACCCAGTTTTAAATTTCAAAACATGTTTTTAATCCTAAATTCATATAAAAGGGTTTCAAAAACTCACATTCTTCTAAGTCTAAGCAAAGACTCTGAGAGGAAAAGAAGAGATAGCTTGAGGGTTTCCAAGTTCAAGGTCAAGATTTCCTTTAAGATTGTACAATCTTCATCCCAGGTATGTAAAGGCTACCCAAAATATGAAATTGTTCTTTCATGTGCCCCAATACATTTAGTAGGTTCATAGTTGATAGATGATAGATCTTGAGTTGTAATTCTTGAATATTTTCTTGAAACTTATCTTTAATTTCTATACAATACCTTAAATTGATGATCATCATATTTTGAATTAACTATTTACATGTATTATTATGTGATTATGTATTTACCCCACATGAATTCTTTATAAAAGAGTTCAAGAATTAACTTAAGGGTAATGTCTAGAGCCTTAACTGTCTGACTATGTTGATTGATATGGTCTGGGTATTGAGATGAGTATGTTGATGGATGAAGTTGATATGATTAGTGTTCTTAGATTCCAAATGAGGTTAAACCTTAGCTTTGAGAGGAAGAACCTATTCCTTAAGTTGATAGATTGTCAGATGAGATGAGGTCCCTCCCTTAGGGGGGGGAGAGGGTTAGTTATACAACCAGCCTGATGATGATAGACTTAGGAGCATATTGGGTCCTGAGAGGAGTATTAGCACCGAAATGGGTATGAGTGATTCCCACTCATACCCATTAACTACGTGGCCAAAATAGGAGAAGATCGGACTGTGAAAGCAGATGTTTCCTTGTCCCACAAAGGACTTGATAGACATTTTTGGGATCCCGACAGACTTATTATGTACCCCAATAAGGTACTGGGCAAATATGGAAATGACATCTCTTCGTTGTATCATCACTGGCTCATAGATGGTGATTGTCGATTATTGAAGCTCCTAGATAGGTTTCATATTGATACTACTCTGAGATTGATATGATAGGGTTATGTCTTGATGGGTAGCAATATGATAAAGTCGTGTTCCTTACTTTGAGTTGAGGTTGACTGATTGATGAGCCAATGTCATATCATGTTGTATAGCCCCTATTATTTACTTTAGCCCATTTGACATACAGTACATTCAAAGTACTAATGCTTTTTTGGCACCATTGTTTTATGATTCAGATTCTGTAAATAGAAGACTTCAGCAGGCGAATCATTGAGGTTCACATCTCCTTAATCTAGACTTGGTGAGTCCTCCCCTGCATTCAGGAGGACATCCTTACTTGTTTTCATTTTTTCCTTTGAGTTCTTTATTCGATGGTAGTAGCTATAGCCTGTCATGGTACCTTCATAGACACTAGCTATAGAGGCTTCATCGACGTAGACAGTTGATAGTTAATGTTGAAGATGTTTCCTTGCTTCTTACTTATATTGAGATTGTTGTTTTATCTATAACTCATACTATAGACAGAATTCATAGTTTATAGACCATTGATAGTTAGTTATTTCTTTGTTACTTTGCACTAATGAATGGACTGAATGAATATGATGATACTAGGTAGTTTGCTTGGTGACTAGCAATGGTCTTCGAGTGTTAATTATGCCTAGGGTACCCTCTAAGGGCATGACAAACTAGGTATCAGAGCACAGAGTTCAATTATCCTAGGGAGTCTATGAAGTCGTGTCTAGTAGAGACTTGTTTATAGGTGTGTTGTCCACCACACTTCAAAAGCAGGAGGCTATAGGACATTAGGAAGTGTTACCCTTCTTCTATTATCTGGATTCATGCGATTGAGTTTAACTTTATTGGAATCTCATTTTAACTCTTGCGTTACACGAATACAAAAAATGCTTCCAAAGAGAACAGTCGCTCAAAGAGATATAGCAGCCCAAGCTGCTAAGGACACCCAACCTGAGGTCCCAGTCCAACCAGAGGCTAGGAGATGGGGATGCCCTTCCAAGACTGCTGAGGTCCTACAGGAGCCTTCTGCTCAGCCTAAGCCAGCTCCCAGCATAGACGCAGAGTTTAGGGGAGCCATCACCATGCTGACTCAATTGGTAGCCTCCTAGGGTAACAACCAAAGTTCTCAAGCTCCAAGCTCTATGACACATCCCATAGCGAGTTCTAAGGTCGTGACAAAGATCATAGGAGCAATCAGCTATCACCATACTTAGAGACTTCTTGAGGATGAACCTGCCAATGTATACAGGGTCTAAGGTGGAGGAGGACCCGCAGAACTTCATTGATGAAATGTACAAGGTCTTGAAAGTGATAATGCCAATGAGATTGAAGGAGTGGAGCTTGCTTCCTACCAATTGATGGATGTTGCTAATGTTGGGTACAACCAGTGAGAGGAGTATAGGGGTGAGAATGCGGATCCTGCAGCATGGGAGGAGCTTGAGACTGCCTTTCTTGACTACTTCTTTCTTCAATAGTTAAGGGAGGTGAAGGTGCATGAGTCATAAACCTGAAGCAAGGAGGAATGACAGTGAAAGAATACAATCTCAAGTTTATTAAGCTATCAAGGTATGCTCTGGAAATAGTGCAAGACATAAGGGCAAGGATGAGGAAGTTTGTGTCTGGTCTAGGCAAATATTTGCAGAAAAAGTATAAAGCGGCTTTGTTGATCCCACATATAGACATCTCTAGAATATGGTGTATGCCCAATAGACGTAGGAGGATAAGAGGAAAGAAGGAGAAGAACAGATCAATAGAAAGGCGAAATCAGCTGGGCAACCACCTATCCAGCAAAGACAGAATAAGGGTGACAATTCCTACTTTCAGAAGAGATCGTCTCATCATGTACCTTTTGTAGCAAGTGCGCCCATTCAGCCAAACAGGTATAATCAGAAATCTCATAGTTACTAGAACTATAGGGCTTAGGGTGCACAATCTTATGCTAGTGTAACCCAAGGGTACGAGGGGAAAGCCACCTTGTGACAAGTATGGTAATATTTATCTGAGTGAGTGTCGTATGGGGAGAGATATTTGCTTTCATGTGGATAGATTGGTTAGTTCAGTTATGAGTGTGCAAAGTGGAGGCCAGGTGAAGGGTGCAGCAGGCCACAGTCCTCTGCAGCAACCCCAGCTAGCAATTAATAGAGTACTACTACAGGTATGGGGGCGATACGAACTGCCTTTATGCGATGGGTAATCGACAGGACAAGGAGGTTGTACCAGATGTTGTTACTGATATGTTTTGAGTCATTACATTTGATTGCTATGCATTACTTGATTCGAGTAGCACTTTGTCTTTTGTGACCCCTTATGTGGCTAGTAAGTTTGGGATTCTTCTAGAGTTTTTGCTTGAACCTTTTTTCTATTTCTACTCCTGCTAGGAAGTTTATATTAGCTGAGAGAGTTTACAGAGATTGTGTAGTATCCATTTATCATATAGACACCCTAGCAGATTGGTAGAATTGGAGATGGTTGATTTTGATGTAATACTTGGCGTGGATTGGCTTCATGTCTGTTATGCTTCTATTGACTATAGAAATTGAATTGTTAAGTTTCAATTTCCTAATGAGCCTATTCAAAGTAGAAAGAGGGTTCGGTTGTACCTAAGGGCAATTGTATCTCTTATCTTAGAGCCAGAAAGTTGATCTCTAAAGGTTGAAGTTACCACCTCGTGCGAGTCAAGTCTAATGAGGTTGAATCTACGACTATTGAAGCTCGATTGTGAATGAGTTTCCTGAGGTGTTTCCTAACAATATACTTGGAGTGACTCCTGATAGGGAGATTGACTTTGGGATTGATGTTCTTCCTGAGACTAAACTCATTTCAAATCTACCTTATAGAATGGCCCCCGCAGAGTTGAAATAATTGAAAGAAAAATTGAAAGACTTGTTACAGAAAGGTTTCATAAGGCCTAGTGTCTCGCCTTGGGGTGCTCTTGTCTTGTTTGTGCCTAAGAGATATGGGTCTTTTAGCATGTGTACAGACTATCGGCAACTAAACAAGGTCACTATAAAAAATGAGTATCCTCTCCCCAAGATAGATTATCTCTTTGACAAACTTCAGGGTACTACTTGTTTTTCCAAGATAGACCTCAGAGCGGGTTACCATCAGTTGAAGGTGAGAGAAAGTGACATTCCTATGATAGCTTTTAGGACATGGTATGGCCACTTTGAGTTCTTGGTCATGTCCTTTGGGTTGACGAATGCACCTGTAGCTTTCATGAATTTGATGAATAGGGTATTCAAAGCGTATCTTGATATGCTCGTGATCTTTTTTATTGATGATATGCTATTCACCTTAGAGTGGTTTTGCAAATGCTCAAACACCATGAGTTGTATGCAAAATTCTCAAAGTGTGAGTTTTGACTCAAGACTGTCATCTTCCTGGGCCATATTATTTCAAGAGATGGTATTAGGGTGGATACTTAGAAAACTAAAGCGATTAAGAACTGGCCAAGACTAATTTCTCCGACGAAAGTAAGAAGCTTCTTAGGTTTAGCAGGCTACTATCATCAATTTATTGAAGGATTCTTTTCTCTATCAGTACCATTAACTAAGCTAACTTAGAAAAAGGCCAAGTTTCAGCGGTCTGAGGAATGTGAAAGGAGTTTCCAAGAGTTGAACACTAGATTGACTACAGCCCGAGTTTTGACTTTGATCGATGGGACGGGGGACTTCGTGATATACTATGATACATCTAGAGTTAGATTGGGTTGTATGCTTATGCAGAGAGGGAATATGATAGCTTATGCTGCCAGACAAGTTAAGGTCCATGATAAGAATTATCTGACTCATGATCTTGTGTTAGTGGCGGTGGTATTCGCACTTAAGATTTGGAATCACTATTTGTATGGAGCGTATGTGGACATGTTCACTAACTATAAGAGCTTGCAGTACGTGTTCAACTAGAAGGAGCTCAACCTGCGACAGAGGAGGTGGTTAGAGTTGCTCAAGGATTATGACATGAGCATTCTCTACCACCTAGGTAAGGCTAACATTATTGCCGATGCTCTCAGCAGAATGTATATGGGTAGCACTGCCCATGTGGAGAAGAGAAAAGAAAGCTAGCTGAGGAAGTGCATAGATTAGCTCGATTGGGAGTGCAACTTGAGGAGAACAATGAAGGCGGGATCAGTGTTCAAAATGGTTCTGCTTCATCCTTAGTGTCAGAAGTAAAAGAAAAGCAAGACCAAGACCATGTCTTGTTCCAATTAAAAGAAGCAGTTCATAAGCAGAATTTGATGGTTTTCTTCAAAGGGGGAGATGGGGTATTAAGTATCAATGAAGATTATGTATGCCTGATGTTGATGGTGTCCGAAAGAGGATCACGGTTGAATCTCATAGCTTCAGATATTCCATTCACCCCAATTCTACCAAAACTTACCACTTGATATAAGTCTATTGGTGTAATAGGATAAAGAGGGACAATGTTGAATTCATCTCGAAGTGTCCTAATTGTTAACAGGTCAAGGTTGAACATCAGAGACGATGTGGGTTAGCTCAGAACTTTGAAATTCCTGAGTGAAAGTGGGAGATGATCAACATGGATTTCATTACCGATTTACCAAGGTCTCGAAAGAAGTATGATTCGATATGAGTGATTATTGATAGGATGACTAAATCAGCCACTTCTTGGCAGTCAAGAGAAGTAGTATGACTGAGGAGTATGGCTTTCTATACATTCATGAAATTATGAGGTTGCATAGGATCCGCTTGTCCATCATCTTGGATAGAGGAGCTCAATTCACCTCTCAATTTTGGAGATCTTTCTAGAAGGGATTGGGTACGAAAGTACATCTGAGCACAGCTTTTCACCCCTAAACAGATGGATAGGCAGAGCACCATTCAGACCTTGGAGGATATGTTGAGAGCTTGCATCATCGATTTCAAAGGTAATTGGGATGACCACCTACTACTAATTGAGTTTGCATACAACAATATCTACCATGCCAGCATTCAGATAGCCCCTTATGATGTATCATGTGGGAGGAGACGTAGATGACTAATTGGCTGGTTCAAGGTTGGTGAAGCTAAATTGATTGGACTTGATCTTGTTCACCAGTCCATGGAGAAGGTAAAGGTTATCAGAGAAAGGTTAGAGACAGCACAAAGTCGTCAAAAGTCTTACACGAATGTGAGGAGAAGGGACTTGGAGTTTGATGTGGATGATTGGGTATATTTGAAGGTGTCACCCATAAAGGGTGTCATGAGGTTTGGTAAAAAGGAGAAGTTGATTCCATGTTATATCGGACTATATCAGATTGTGAGAAGGATTTGAAAGGTCACTTATGAATTAGACCTGCATTCTGAGTTAGATGAAATCCACCCGTTGTTCCATGTGTAATTGCTGAAGAAGTGTTTGGGAGATCCTGACTTGATAATTATTCTTATCGAGAGTACGAAAGTAAAGAATAGCCTATCCTATGAAGAAATTCCAGTGCAAATCCTTGATCAACAAGTTTGCAAGCTAAAGAACAAAGATATAGCCTCCATCAAAGTCCAATGAATGAATCAATTTATTGAGGAAGGTACGGGAGAAGCTGAGGAAGCAATAAAACTCAAATTCCCACATCTATTCATGTCGAATGATGATGATGTCGAAGGTAATATCCCTATCCTTAATACTATTAAAATTTCTTTCTTTGAGTTGATGCATTAATCTGATTCTATTCTTAAGTCTAAGATAGAGATATATAGATAAGTGATGGATAGTTGAGACTTCGAGAGTTCCCTAGTGAGGAATGAGATGAGTTTTGAGGTCATATGTGCTTTTATTCTACTTTTCCTCATTATTCGAGCATGAAGGGGGAGATGATGTAACAATCCATAAAATTATCAAAATGCCCCTAAAATAGAATCATGCACACAATGTGTCTTCCAAAGCTCTAATAGAAAATTTGAGACCAAATTTGCAATCAGCGCAGAAAATTGATTGGAAATATGGTCTTGACCCGATTTAAAAGCAACTAGGTCAAAAATTAATTTTTGCTCATTAATTGTAAAACAGTGTTGATCTGTGCCCCTAGCTCGACGTGGAGGGTGCGCAGACTAACACTTAAAGTTTTTTTATATATTTTTGATGGAAAATTAAATTTTTTTAAAATTCACGAAGTACACTGGTTCGCGCCCCTGGCGCGGCATGGACCATTGTACCAATTTTAAACTTTTTCTTTTAAATATTTGGAAGGGTATTTTGATAATTTTCAACCCATTTTTAAGTTCTCAAAACGTGTTTTAAGCTTAAATTCATACAAAAGGATTTTAAAAACCCACATTCTTCTAAGTTTAAGCAAACATTCTAAAAGGAGAAGAGGAGATAGCTTGAGGGTTTTCAAGTTCAAGGTCAAGATTTCTTTGAAGATTGTACAATCTTCATTGCATGTATGTAAAGGCTACCCAAAATCTGGAATAGTTCTTCTATGTGCCCCAATGCATGTAGTAGGTTGATGGTTGATAGTTGATAGGTCTTGAGTTGTAATTCTTTAAGATTTTCTTAAAACTTATCTTTAATTTCTATACAATACCTTAAATTGATGATCATCACATTTTGAATTAATTGTTTACATGTATTATTATGTGATTATATATTTACCCTACATGAATTCTCTGTAAAAGACTTCAAGAATAAACTTAGGGGTAATATCGCGAGCCTTGACTATCTGACTGTATTGATTGATGTGATCTAGGTCTTGAGATGAGTATGTTGATGGCTGAAGTAGATGGAATTAGTGTTCTTAGAGTCTAATGAGGTTGAACCTTAGCTTTGAGAAGAAGAACCTATTCCTTGAGTTGATAGATTGTCAAATGAGATGAGTTCCCTGCCTGAGGGGGGGTTGGTTGTATAACCAGCCTGATGATGATAGACTTATGAGAATATTGGGTCTTAGGAGGAGTATTAGCACCAAACTGGGTAAGAGTGAGTCCCTCTCACACCCATTAACAACGTAGTCTGCCTAGGAGAGGATTGGACCATGAAAGAGAATGTTTTATTTGTCCTGCAAAGGACTTGACAAACTTCTTTAGGATCCCCGATAGACATGTCTTATACTCCGGCAAGGTACTGGTAGATGTGGCAATGATATTTCTTTGTTACATCATCACTGGCTCATAGATGGTGATTGTTGGTTATAAAAACTCCCAGATAGGTTTCATGTTGATACTATTCTGAGATTGATGTGATAGGATGATGTCTTGATGGAGAGCGATGTGATAGAGTCGTATTCCTTACTCTGAATTGAGGTTGACTGCTTGATGAACCGATGCCATTTTATGTTATATAGCCCCTGTTATTTACTTTAGCGCATTTTACATATAGTACATTCCACGTAAACGCTCTTTTGGTGCTGCATTATTTTATGATGCAAATTATATAGACAGAAGACTTCAACAGGCGAATCGTTGAGGTTCAAAAATCCTTGATCTAGACTTAGTTAGTCCTCCCCTAACTTCAGAAGGATATCTTTACTTGCTTTCATTTTTATTTGAGTTCTTTTATTAGACAGTGGTAGTCATGGCCTGTCATGGTACCTTCATAGATACTAGTTATAGAGGCTTCATAGACGTAGACAGTTGATAGTTGATGTTGAAGTCGTTTCCTTAATTCTTACCTATATTGAGATTGTTCTTTTATCTTTAGCCTGTATGATAGACATAATTGATAGTTTATAGCTCACTGATAGTTAGCTATTTCTTTGGTATCTTCTACTAATGAATGGATTGAAAGAATACGATGAGACTAGATGGTTCGCTTGGGGATTAGGAATAGTCTCCGAGTGTCAATTACGCCTAGGATACCCTCTCGGGGCATGACATTGGTGCTCTCCTTCCAAGACTAAAATATGCTCATCAACTAAACATCTCTCAATCAACTCAACATCAATTTCCTCAATTAACTCCAAAACTCCAAGTGGGAACTCAAACGATCCAATTCAAGACTCAATTCACAATATGCAAGACTCTCGCAAATTATTGTCCTGTGACATCATATCATTCATACTCAACACATAGGGCATAACGGATATTCACCATATGCATATATGAAACAAGCAAACATATTTCTGAGGTTCAACTTACTTGGTTTAGAAGGTTAGAGTCGAAATTCCAATTTACTTAATAAGCAAGAAAATACTAATTTAGTGCTAGGTTATCAAGCATTCCAAACAACAATCAGGTGTCATGATAATAATAATGCAACTCATAATTTAACTCAAGTATATTCATGATAACTCATACATGTACAAGAATTCAGGACTCAAGACTTACGGGATTGAGAATATACATTAAAACTCAGAATCTTTAACTCGAGTATACGAAGGGGCACGTGGATGGACATAATTCAACTCTTTGTATAGTCTTACATACCTAGAATAAAGATTAGCACCAATCTTCACAGGGGATTCAACTCCAGCTCAAGACTTTAAACTCCTCTCTCTTCTCCTCTCAAAATTCTCACTTTGAATGCTAAGGAAAAATGAGTTTTTGAGACCCTTAATCTCAAAAGAAAACGACTCTTATACACCTTTATTAAACTTGGAGTATGTTGAGAATGTGTAAAATACCCTTCCTGTAACTAAAAGAAGAATTATCACAAAATATACATAGGTTCGCGACGCGCCTCGGGCGCAGGCCAGTGTATTTTCTTTCGAAAATCCTCCGAACGAGTTTTCCAACTTCCGTCAAAAATTCTTTTAAAAAATAAGTGTAAGTGTGTGTTCCTGGTGCGTCACGCCTGGGGCGCTCATCAACACTATTTTTAGATTAATTACGAAAAATTATTTTTCAACTCGATTGCTCTAAAATCGAGTCGAGGCCAATTTTTTACTCAATTTTTCGTGTTGATCATAAATCTGATCTCGAATTTTCCATCAGAGCTTGAGAATATGCATTATGCACACGATTTTAATCTAGAGGTATTTTGATAATTTCGCCGAGCGTTACATATATATAAGAAAATAAGTACACACGTTACTGTCAATGTGTGCGCTTTCCTATAACTAATATTGAACTGGGGGTTATTTTTGTGATTTAATTTATTTTCCGTTTGTGCTTCTTCTGTTTATTTGGCCCCATTGATTATTAGTATTTATTTTATTTATTTATTTTAAATTTTATATATCTCTTAAATTAATAATTAATACGAATATTTTATCATCATTTTTATATTAATTGAAATATCATTTTATATTTTGAAAATTGTTTAACGAATAATTGATTATTGTCATAGGTAAGACATGAACAAAATTTATCTTGATATGCAACAAGTGAAAAATAAAGTTACAAAATTTGTTTTATTTAGTGAATAAATAAAAATAAATGAATGGAGTACTTGATAGCTTTCTAATATTTATCAATATTCAAAATATCAAAAACTCAAAGGACGAAAAGAAATTTGTTATTGTAATTGTGAACTTAAAAAAATAAAAAATTATTTGTGTGATCATTCATTTCTTTTCACTTCTAAGCTATCATTTGTCTATATAAATACAATTCATATTTTTTTAAATATTTTATTTAAAATTTAGAGTTTGATTATAAAAAATTTAAAATTATATTTTAAATTTAAAAAAATAACTAATTATAACTTATTTTCAAATTAACTTTTAAAATAATAGAACATTCAAACATAAATATTATTTTATATATTTTTAAAAAGATAATTAACCGCCATAAAAATTTAATATTAGTGAAGCCATGTTGATAACTAGTTACGTTATATGAAAGCCACAATTAATGTTATGATGACACATAATATTTGTCTTCTAGCTGATATTATTAAATGTGAAAATAACAGCGATCAATTTCTTCATTCGTGTAAAAAAGACAAAATCTGGCTTTTTTTCTGAAAAAATACTAGTTTTTAAAATTTGTTACTCCTATTATTCTATGATCATTCATAATAGAACATAAGCTAAAACAAGTGTAACTTGGTATTATACCTTTTTTCTTGTTTTTTCTTAATAAACTAGTTACGAACGCTCGTATTAGCACGGCTCAATAAAAAATATTTTTTAAAAATTATTTATCCTTGATAAATTCAATTAAAACTATTTTTTCTTAATGGACCCATTATCCAAACTATTTATTTTTCTCCCACTTATCTCTTTTTATTTCGTGTGCTGACATCATACTAACATTAGTATAAATGCTATGAAATATACTCTGGCGGTATATATACACCATAGCAGTATCATATAAAATGAGCTTAGTACTTTATGATACTCTTGTAGTATATTAATACCCAAATGGTATGTAGGATTTCTTTTTAAGAAATAAATAAAAAAATTATTAAACTCTAAGTTAATAGAAAATATATTCGTTATATACTCTGTCGGTATATTATACCATATCAATATCATATAGGCTTGAGCTTAATCATCTGTGATACCCTGTTAGTATATGTATACCATATGTATATGGCACTCTCCCGGGGGGGTGCCCTAGACGTAATTGGCACTCAGAGACTACTGCTAGCACCCAAGCAAACCACCTAATCTTACTGCATTCGTACATCAACTTATATGCAGAAGATATAAAGAGAATAACAAACTATCAGTGGGCTATCACAATCACTGTCATAATGAGTATGAATATAAGCAACTCAATAGAAATGAGGAGTGGAAAAAATGGCAATCCCAACCTAAACACATCGATTGTCTATGTCTACGAAGCCTCTATAACTATCATTTAAAAAGGTACCATGATAGGCCCTGGCTACCACAATCTGAGAAAATAACTCAAAGAAATAAAAGAAGTAAATACGTCATCCGAAAGCGAGGGAGGACTCACCAAATCTCTGTCGAAAATACTTGAACCTCAACAATTAACCTGCTGAACTCCTCTATCTACAGAATCTGCATCATAAAATGATGCAGCGCCAAAGGGGTGTTAGTACGTGAAATGTGATGTATGTAAAACGGGCTAAGGTAAACAATATAGATGACATCAGTTCATCAATCACTCATCCTCAACTCAGATAAAGGGTAGGGCTCTATCACTTCACTATCCATCAAGACATCACACAATCACACCAACCTCGAAGTATTATCAATAGGAAGCCTAGCTGGGAGTTTCTATAACCGACAACCACCACCTATGAGCTAGTAGTGATACAACGAAGAGATGTCGTTGCCACATCTATCTAGTACATTGCTGGGGTAAAGGACAAAGTCTGTCAGGGATCCCAAAGAAGTCTTTTAGTCTTCTGCGGGACAAAGGAAACATTCATTTTCATGGTCTCATCCTCTCCTACGCTAGCCACGTAGTTAATGAATGCGAGTGGACTAATTCTCACCCATTTCGGTGCTAATACTCCTCCCAAGACTCAACACACTCATAAGTCTATTAATGCACGGTTGGTTATATAACCAACCCCCCTCTCAGCCAGGGACCTCATCTCATCTATAATTCTATCAACTCAAGAAATAGATTCTTCGTTTCAAACCCTATCTCAATCTCATTTAAACCTCAAGAATATTAACTCCATCTACTTCAGCCATCACAGTATTCCTCTCAAGACTCAGACCATAGGAATCAACACATCCATAAACAATCAAAGCTCTAGACATCACCCTAAGTTCATCATTGTTGTCTTTAACAAGGAAAATTGTATAGAATGAGCATATAATCAGTCAATAATACATATAAGTAGTAATTTAAAATATGATGATCATCAATTTAAGATAATATATAAGATATAAAGATAAATGTCAAGAAAATAATCAAGAACTTCAACTCAAGACCTATCAAATAACAATTTACAACCTAATCTATATATTGGGGCACATGGAAGGACAATTCCATGTTCAGGGTAGTCTTCACATACCTAGAATGATGAAAAATTGAATTTTCCCTCCAAGAATTTACACCCGAACGTGAAATCCTCCACTCTTTGATTTTTCTCTCAAGAACCCTTACATAGAACTTAAGATAAAAATGGATTTTTGATACCCTTAATCAATAATAAACGACCTGTAAATGTATTTTGGGACTTACAAATGGGTTTGGAAGGACCAAATTGCCCTTCCTATAGTAAAAGAAAAGTTTTAAAAAAATATACGATGCTACGCATCACGCCACGAGCGCGGACTAGTGTAATTTTTCACAATTTTCAAATATCATAATTCCCATCAAAAAATAAAACAAAAATAAAGTGTGTCTCCGCGCCCCGTCTGCGTCGTGCCAAGGGAGCGGATTACTCACTATCTTTATGAAATTTTGGAATTTTATTTTTTGACCCGATTGCTCTTAATCGGGTCGAGATCATTTTCTGACTTCATTTTTTTCACTAATCATAAATTCAATCTCGGATTTCCCATCCAAGCTTTGGAAGACATGTTGTGCACTTGATATATTTTAGGAATATTTTAGTAATTTTACAGGGTGTTACATCATCCCCCCTCCCTCGGATTATTCATCCTCAAATGATGAGTAAAGGTAGATATTCAGGGATGAATGGACTCAGAATTCATCTTTACATCCACATCTACCAATCAACCTTTCGATCCTATCTCAATCAACAATCAACTCTATTCAGACTCAAGAGTAGGCAATCGACTCAAGAAAATACAATCAATTTAGTTAAAGTTAAGGAAATTTCCTTCAACATTCTTTTAACTAGGTACGAATATCGGTCAAGACTCCTTTCAATACTCAATCAATCAATTCAGACAATCACAACTCACTTAGAATAGGCAAATCACTTTAGATCAAGAATAGAGATACTCTTTTAGAATTTTCACCATCAAGCACAAATGGAACGACGAACTCAATCAATTCAAATCGCTTACACACTTCGATAGTCAATTCTTCGAACTGAAGAAGGAAGCCATCAACTCCAATGGAGAATGGGACCATCGATAAATAAAACTCTATGTTTGACTCTCCAACATAGCACCTCGTCTCAATTGTACTCCCTTTTCATAGCACTCTACTTTATCAACTTAAGCTTATAGTTCTTACTCCAATTTCCATTTATCAACCTCCTCCTCTTCCATTCAAACCTACTTCTAAGCCTTAAGGTGTAATTAACAAACACGCATTCAAGCCTATCACTCTAACCACTATAACTATGTCATAAAATCTCCGAGCCTACTTAACACCTCTACCTCCACCATTCAATGAACTCTCACTGAAAGTCACATCCACATACTCTTACCTACCTATTGCACATCATAGGGTCTCTTCCCTCTATCTCTCCCTATCTCTATCCCTGCATGACACAAGTTTAACACTCATATCATAACAATGCTACATTTACTCATCCTCATCTTCCCCCTACTCTCAATCTACTAATATCAACATCATAATTTAGACCTATAGATCTCATCATCTTCCTCTTCAGCGAAACCTCTAATCACTGTCTCCCCTGCAAGGTCCACATGAATAAAAATCAAGAACTTATATACTTAGATACTCGAGTACTCATTCTCAAGAATAGACTTAGAACATAATATCTAAAGCTTGAACTTTATCCCCAACATCATTATTAGGCACGAATACTATCAAGGACATGCATACCCAAGTACGTAGAGGCTTAAAAACAACATCAACTCAAGGATAGGAACTCAACTCCCTTATCGCAACTTAGAAGCACTCATTCTTTCCCATCACCCATAACTCGTATACTATCATTAATACTTCTATCAATACTGGAAAGCTAGATTACTTAAAGAGCTTGGAACAGAAGATTATTAGCACAATTATAATCTCTCTCATCTATTAAGACTCATTCTAAGTTCACAAAACAATACATAGTATAAAACTCAGATCATGTCTCATTTAACATAGGAGTGGAAGTACTCATATCAATGGGGTAAGATCAAAATTAATGAATGACTTATAACTTTTCATCTTCCAAACTCAAGTAACAATCAATAAGTGGTATATGGGACTAGGCCACGAGCGTGCTAATTGCATACCAAATGTGAAGAGAGTATTACCTCAACAAAAGAATAAGGAACATATGATATGACAAAAACTGATGTCTCATCTCAATCAAACTGATGTCTCATATCAATCAACCTATCTTAAAATCTTTTGTTATGCTATAGTCATATACACACACACATACACACATATACACACACACACACACATACACACACACACACACACACACACACACACACACACACACACATACACACACACACATATATATATATAACTAGCCACTCAGACTCTCTTTAATAATATCACTCTTAGCTCCTTCCCTGTCTCTATGGGGATCTCTCTATATTTACTATTCTTATAGCACACATAACTACCTCTTTTGCCTGCTAACATTTAACTTCTATGCTTTCATGAGCCCATCTGTATAAGACTTAGACTATAAGGGGAAACTCCTCATCATCTATCCATAAAACCCCCAATCAACCTAGTTCCTCAAGATGACCCAGAGTGCCTACCTCAACTTACTTCATATTAAACTCAAAGACATTATCTAGATTCTTATAGTAGTCATGACTTAGAGCATCATACATCTTTACACTATTATGAGTATACATCTCAAGTCTTTTCTTATCTATTGAGCTAGCCTCGTTTCACTAATCTCACCTAAGGGGAACTTGTACCCTATCCATAGCATCACTTTACTTACAAATTAACATCTCTATGCACTATGGCAAGTCTATTAGAGAAAATCTCTAATTAAGGCTATCACTTTCATGCTACTATCTCCTCTTCCATACTACTCCTCACAATTCAAGCTTAGCGTCTAGTACTAACATATGCACCTATCACATATCTCTCTAACGCTTACAACTACTAGAGAAATATTTAGGGAATGTAATACCACTAAAAGCTCATTGCGAGTATTCAATCAACATATCCCTTCTTCACAACTCAGTACCACTCACCTATTCAATTATATCTCCTTATCTGAATAAACGCATAACTTAATGAGTCCCATGAACTCTCACTCGCAATCATAAGCCTAAGTTGGATCTATCACATTGGAAGCACTCTTTTCCCTTATGCAAGATCTATATTTCACCCTTAATAGAATGCATACTACAACACATTAACATACACTTCCTTCTAGTTTAGGAGCGCTCTAATACATTCTGACACCAACTCTCTCTATATATATATACCTCATCTCATCATGACAATCATAGGATACTTTTAGTTCTTTCATCAAGCTTATGGACATCCAACCCCCCCCTTACCTCGCAATGAGCGAGAGCTTTTTGAGGCACTGGGGTATGTTGATGTTGATGTTGATCAAGCTTATGGACATCGACTCGTCCCTTTACTAGTTACCTAATGGATACATATTTCTAACTATAAGCCTTAATCAATTACCACTCTCCTTGCCCAGTCTCTCCTCTCCTTATTATCTTTTGAGCTTAGGGGCATCAACTCTACTTAAGGTTTTTACAAGAACTCAGATCTCACTCTTAGTTGGAAACATTAAAATTCTTGGAACCATAAACTCGTTTATCATGTATAACATAAAAATCAAGTAAAGATTCAACTTATACCTATCACAACCTCGCGGAATATTCTTATGAGCTGGGCAACTATTGCAATACATAACTGGTCCGCAGCCTTACTCACGCTAGGAGTAGCATCTCTCTGATTTCCTCTAACTGATGGTATAGATCTAGCAGGTTAGGCTTGGTTAACCCACTTCAAACAATCCCTTTGGAAGTGGCCCTCTTGTACACACTTCAAGCAGCCGCTGGTGCCCAATAGACACCGCTCCAAATGAAGTCTGCCATACCTTATACATGGTGGATTTCCTTTACAGTCCAGAGCGACACTTTCTTGCGATAAAGGGTTTCAAATCTTGAAGGGTTGATTTCTCCTTGGCCTAAGATTATATCTACCATTGGCCATGGATACAATCACCGGTTGTTGCATATACTTCCAAGGTCTCTGTAGATGGGGGAACCTGCTTCCCTTCTCACCCCAAGCTTCCTCTATCTCACTCTCCTTATCCTCTTCTACCCATCGATTATGCCTGACAAGCTGAGTAGTAGGCTTAAGTTTCTCAGTGCTAATAGTATCCTTCAAATCCTCGGTACATTTAGAAGACATAGTCTGCAATGTACAAAGCACGATTTAGGAAAGAAATCTTATAGGCTTTGACTCTATCACACGGACTTAGAATCTGAAAGAAGGAAAACAATTCCTAAATGTCCTATAGCCTCCAAATTATGGATGTGGAGCTCTTCACACCAATAATAAGGACTCTACTAGACACGGCTTCATAGACCCCCTAGGACTCTTGAACTCGTACTCTAATACAAGGTTGTCACGCCTCGAGAGGGTACCCTAGACGTAACTGGAATTCGGAGACTATTGTTAGTCCCCAAGCGAACCACCTAGTCTCTTTGCATTCATTTAGTCAACTTATATGCGAAAGATATAAAAAGAATAACAAACTATAAATGGTCTATCAAAATTATTGTCATAATGAGTATGAATATAAGTAACTCAATAGAGATAAGGATAGGAAAAAATATCAATCCCAACCTCAACACATCGACTATATATGTCTACGAAGTCTCTATAACTATCATCTAAGAAGGTACTATGATAGGCCATGGCTACCAAAATCCAAGAAAATAGCTCAAAGAAATAAAAAAAAGTAAATGTATCCTCTGAAAGCAAGAGAGGACTCACCAAATCTCTGTCAAAAATCTGTGAACCTCAACGATTAGCCTGTTGAAGTTCTCTATCTACAGAATCTTCATCATAAAATGATGCAGCGGCAAAGGGGCGTTAGTATGTGGAATGTACTATATGTAAAATGTGCTAAGGTAAACAATATATATGATATCAGTTCATTAATCACTTATCCTCATCTCAACGTAAAGGACAGGACTTTATGACTTCACTATCCATCAAGACATCACACAATCACACCAACTTCGGAGTACTATCAACAAGAAACCTATCTAGGAGTTTCTATAACCAACCACCACCACCTATGAGCCAGTGGTGATAAAAAGAAGAGATGTCGTTGCCACATCCATCTAGTGCCATGCTAGGGTAAAAGACGAGTCTGTTAGGGATCCTAAAGAAGTCTATCAAGTCCTCTGTGGGACAAAGAAAACATCCTTTTTCACGATTCCATCCTCTCCTACCATGTCCACGTAGTTAATGAGTGCAAATGGGACTCATTCTCACCAATTTCGATGCTAATACTCCTCCCATGACTCAATATGCTCATAATTTTATCAATGTCAAGCTGGTTATACAACTAACCACCTCTTAGGCAGGGACCTCATCTCATTTATCATTCTATCAACTCAAGAAATAGATTCTTCCTTTCAAACCCTATCTCAATCTCATTTAAACCTCAAAAATATTAACTCCATCTACTTCAGCCATCACAGTACTCCTCTCAAGACTCAGACCACAGCAATCAACACATCCATAAACAGTCAAGGCTCTAGACATCACCCTAAGTACATTATTGTTGTCTTTAACAAGGAAAATTATATAGAATGAGCATATAATCAGTCAATAATACATATAAGCAGTCATTTAAAATATGATGATCATTAATTTACGATAATATATAAGATATAAAGATAAATTTCAAGAAAATATTCAAGAACTTCAACTCAAGACCCATCAACAATTTACAACATCTATACATTGGGGCACATGGAAGGACAATTCCATATTCTGGGTAGCCTTTACATACCTGAAATGATGAAAAATTCAGTTTTCCTCTAAAAATTTGCATTCGAACTTGAAACCCTCCACTCTCTGGTTTTCTTCTATCAAGAACCCTTGCGTAGAACCTAAGAGAAAAATAGGTTTTGGAAACGCTTAACCAATAATAAATGACCTTTAAACGTGTTTTGGGACTTACAAATGAGTTTGGAAGGACCAAAATGCCCTTTCCATAATAAAAGAAAAGTTTTAAGAAAATGTACACTGATCCGCTTCGCCCCCCAGTGAAATTTTTCGCATTTTTTCAAAAATCATAATTCCCGTTGAAAAATAAAAATAAAAAAAGGCAGAGTGTGTCTCTACGCCCCTCCCGTGTCGCGCCAGGGGCGAGGATTACTCACTGTCATTCTAAAAATTTGGAATTTTATTTTTTGACCTGATTGCTCTTAAATCGAGTTGAGGCCATTTTCTGACTTGATTTTCTGCTTTGATCGCAAATCTGGTCTCGAATTTTTCATCGGAGTTTTGAAAGACACATTATACGCACGATACATTTTAGAGATGTTTCGATAATTTTACGGAGTATTGCAGATTATCTTAGAAGCAGGTATTGACGTCAGCGCGCGAATTTTAATATTAGGAAGGCAAAATTTTAATAGTATGGGGTAAAATATAAAGGGGTATATAAATGTAAATAATTTGCTTTAAAGGGGTACAAGCTTAGTTTCTCCAATTATTTTTTAGTCTCGATTTATGTGATATTATCAATAGAATTTTTATATATATTTTTAAAAATATTATAAAATTATTATTAAAGTAGTTGAAGCGGATACGTCAATACACAGTTGCCCTGGAAAATTAAATTTAAAAGTCCACAACCCCACATAATAAAGGAGAAGAAGCAAGCAGCTGAAGCAGACAGGATAATCAGAAGCTGCTCAAGCAAGCAACCAATATAAATTATTTTTAAGTTTCGATTTATGCGACATCGATATATTTTTTATATATTTTTAAAAAATATTGTAAAATTATAGTTAAAGCCGATAAACAAATATTCGGAAGTAGTTAAAGCAGACACGTCATCACCCAACTATCCCAAAAAGATTAAATTTGAAAACTCATAAAATATATTTTATTAGCCCCATATAATTTTAAAAAAAAACAGCTGAAATAACACGAGCGAAGTTGTTCAAGCAAGCAATCTAATTGAAGCTACTAAACATATTGTCTTATATATAAGTACAAATTTTCATAATACTAATACTAATTCATAAGGTAGAAAATGATGGCTCATATCTCATGTCAAGCCACATCTATACGTTTTACCCTTTTTTGTGTGATTTATATATTTTATGTTTTTTTTATTTTTTGATTCATTTATTATCATATTATATAAATAAAAAAGAATCAAAATATCTTTAAGTTATATAAATATAAATAAAAACATCAACCGTTATTTATTTCGTTCAAAAATATATTTAGTTTCAATATTATGGTTTAATAAAAAGAAAGAAATCAAATGTACAATCAGGTGACACAATATTTATTTAAGCACATGATGGTTCTCCTTTCATGGTGTAGGCTATATACCTTTCACCTATTGGCGTATTATACTAATGGAAAATGAATAAATTGCTTTCAAATTATACAAAATCGAATAAAAACAATCATTTGTTAATAATTTGTTCCAAATAAACCCTAACATCATTATTTTAATCTAAAAAATACTTCTGTTATTAATACTTTGATCTAAAAATATCTCCATTATTTATTTTTGGGGCCAAAAAATTCCCTTTCTAATAAACATATAATCTTTTTTTCTTTTTAAACAAATTAATTTTCTAATAAATGTTTTTCTCAAAGAACATTTTTCTGATTTTTTTTCGTTGAAATTTTTTCTAACTAATATAAAAGTGAAATTTGATATTTTTTCTTCTTCTTAATCTCCTGTTATTAATTAAACTACAATCATGTCATTTATTTATCTTTCATTTTATTTTTTTTCAATTATGTACCTTTCTTTTCTGGTGATTCCATGCACTTTTCTCATATTTTTAAAATTTTCTTCATTTCGCATAATTATGTTATTATTCTAATTTTTGAATTTATAAAAAAAAATTATTGTTGAATGAGGTTATAGACTAATGGTTTTTTGTTCTTTTGAACTATACTCTTTCGGTCTTATATTAACATAATTTTGAGGGCTCTGTTTATTGTTTTAAATAGTCAAATTGTTCAAAGTTTAGGATGAATATTTGAAATTTTTTCATATTTGCCCTTTCATTTATTGAAATTTTATATTTTCTAGAGAAAAATTATACTACTTGCAAAACTACATTTATGATCTCCTAAAAAGTAACAGTGGAAAGTATAATTTAAAGATTATGTTCTTAAAATATTTTTTTTAAATATGTGTAATTGTCTGTCTACAAATTAAATTAATATACGAAGAAGTGAGTATTCATTTAAGTTATGTTTGAACTTATTTTATGTTATCACATAATTTGTCGCAAAAGTATCATGTTAACTTTCTTTTAAAAAAAATGAATTTATGTTATATTTTTTTATTTTAATTTATTTGTTATAGTGGTTTTGACTTAGCATTGACATATAACATTTTGTCAAAAGATTTTGAATAATTTTATGACATTATATTCATAATACTAATCTTCTGTCAAACATGCAACACATGATGTTCTTACAAAATATGTACCTTTAGTTGTTACAAGTAATTAAGTCAAAATATCAGTATATATGTATTAGTCAAAACTATATATTTATCAATTAAAATATGGATGGAGTTCCTCTTTATTTTTCTTCTCTCCATTTTTCCCAAGTTCTTCCTTAGATGGAAGACATGTATCATGAGTAAATATGAGTGGTTGAGATTTAATTAATTAAAGTAAAATTCTAATCTTGATTAGATAGAGTAGTAAATTTTCCATATATTTTTCTTTCAGTTGTTTTTTAAAATTTCATAATTTTAGTAAAACATTGTGTCATTCATAATATTCCATAATTCTAAGATGCGACAACTAGGAGGAGGAGATTATTGAGTCTAGAACTTAACAAGATTGTAAAAGATAATTCATCTAGAAAAATGGTAAAATACTAATTAAACACATTCAGATCTGACTATAAAATTACTTTGCACCATTTAACATGTCATCTCAATTAAATAATTATTAATTATTTATGCTAAAATAAATTCTTTTATTTAAATCGGTTGGCATCATTGGCAGGTTGCACGTTCTTATTAACATTCATCCTTCATTGCGTACTAGATTTAAATGGACCATTAATTGATTGTTATTTTATGCTAATGACAACGACAGATTTGTCTTATGGCCGACATTATGAAGGTGAAATGAAAAGCAAATTATTGAATAAATATTTAAATAATCAATTAATTGATCTACTAAAAAGGCCTAAAAACTCACAAGAAGAATGTAACTTCATTCTAAACTTTCATTTTTTTTCAATTAATAAATTCTTAGGGCATGATCACATCTCATGTTACGTTGTATGATCTTTATTCTCTTGAGCGTTAATCCCTCTATTTTGATTTTACGTATCGTCATATCTTATATTTACTCATTTATTAATTATCCTATGTTGTTTGGTTATCTTACTTCGATTTATTTAAAAAATGATGTATAATTTCTAGATCTCACTCTTTTTGATGTACTAGTTGAGTTTAAGGAAGATTTGAATTGGGAAATGTAAATTCAGAAATATGAGGGGAACAATGTGAAGGAAAAATAAAGAGTTATTTCTCTCTCATTGATTAAATAAAGAATTTGAGTGCATGAGGGGTAATGGAATATTTTCTTAGGCTAAAAATAATTATAGATAGTTCATAGGCCCCAAACGATATAGCTTAGGAGTTAGTAGAGTAGACGACGTCCAAAATATCCTTCATTCAGAAAACTGTCGGAGGGATTTACAACGAGAGTCTACGGGTTGTAGTCCGATCTATGAATCGTAGAACTCTTTTTGTAGATTTTGCTTTTACCTTTGGGGTTTCTAAAGTTTTTCCACGGACGGAGTTTTATGAGTCATAAAACCATCTATAGACCATGTCATTCGTTCGAAGAAAATGTTATCGATACTTTGAAAATCTTTCAAGCCTGGAGTCCCATCTACTAGCATGGTCTAACGCTCGTGGTTACTCCCATGAGTCATAGAAACCTTTCGTAAAACTGGTCTCTCTCTAACACAAAATATTTCTATGCGTTGTGGTGTTCTATGGGCTCTTTTCAAGGTCAGCACAAAATTCTATGACTCGTCCTGCATGTTCATACTTAAACTTTTAAGGCTTGTATTTTTTTCAGCTCTCATGATCTCTTCCACGAGCCCATTCTACGGTTTGTTGTTCCTTGCATGACCTATAGATGGTTTCATTGAATTTTTAAAATTCCAAAAACAATTTATAAGTATATGAGGCTCCTATCCACAATTGGTTTCTATGGGCCATACAGTGTTCTACTGTCCATATATTGGACCCGTAGAACCAGTGCACTAGAATTTTTTACACTTTTTTTTCTTTGTTTCGACTTTCTAACTTTCAAGGTACTACACAGATCTTGAACACCTTATTGCTCTAGCTTTTAAGCCCCTACTCTGTCTGAGAACCTCTTGATGTGCCTGTCACACTGCCACTCTAAGCAAAACATTTAAGTATATGTAATACCTCAATAAGGTATTCTGAAGTAATAGTCCAGCTACATACTCTCCTGAGAGACACATCAACCTCTACCATCAACCTCTAGCTTGAGAGACACATCCCTAGCTACCATAACTCCTCACTGTTGTCATTTGTCATGGACTTGGTCATGATTCTAACGTACCGTGTAGCCTAGCAAGCTTTTTCTACTAAGTTGCTGGTGAGCCTAACTCTAATGCTTAGCAGAACTTTAAAAGACGAAGCAAAAGACTTTATGAAGGAACTAGGAAAATCTTGAGAAACAAATAAAGAACTTTGTATTAGAGAACTCTTAAAGGCTTTACAATGTTTTGATCGTGCCTTGCTTTTCTTGATGATGAAAATGAGGGCTAAGGGGTGGTATTTATACTAGTCCCCTCTCTAACTGGATGGCTAGGATCATTCTGATCCAAGGGCTACAAATGTTCCTCTATAAAGTTCCTTCAAAAGTATCTAAGATATTTACAAGGCAAGACTTTCTCTACACTTTTTTGAGTCTTCTGGAAGCTTCCAGGTCCTTCTTGCAAGATCTACATGTCTCTAGAATCTTTCAAACTTCTTTAGGGAACTCCATACATCTCTAGAACCTTGCAGACTCCTTTAGAAAATCCCACACATGTCTAAAAACTTTCAAACTGTTCTAGAGAACGCCACATGTCTTTAGAACCTTCTAGATTTCTCTAGAGAATTTCACACATCTCTAGAGCCTTCTACATATCTCTATAGAATCCACAGTCTTCCATATTATGGTGGATGCCTATAGATGATTCTGGGCAGCACCTTGGATGAATTTAAGCGGTACGTCATATTCGCCCCCACTCAATCTAGCGACGTCATTGGCATATCCTTCTTGTAAGCTTTGATAAGTCCTGGTAGTCCCAGCTAGAGTCATGGCACTATTTGATAATCTCTTTCCTTAAGCCTCCCCACTTTAGCATGTACACCCAGTTTCCCTTGGTGAGGAGCACCCCATCCTCAAACCAGAATTGGCGCGTCTTCCTCTGACTTGTCAGGCCTAATAAATTCTTGGCTTGTGGGTCTTGCTCTAACCCCTCCTTTATACTATCGAGCATAGGGAAACTTGGGCTAGTAATGGAGACAAGTTTGGTATTTTTGCTCAGTATGTCAGCCACAACGTTCCCCTTACCTGGCTTGTACTCCATCATGAAGTCTAACTCGGCTAAGAAGGCCTACCACCTGACTTCCTTCAGCATCAGCTTCTTTTGCTTAAGGAAGCAGCTGGTGGCAACATTATCTGTCTTTACCACAAACTTTGTCCCCAACAGATAATGTATCCACGTCCTCAGTCAATGTACCACGATTGTCATCTCCTTTTCTTGGATCGTGTATTGCTTTTCTACATCATTGAGCTTACGTCTCTCGTAAGATACCGGATGCCCTTCTTGCATAAGGACTTCTTTCAAAGCAAAATCCAAGGCATCCGTATGCACCTCTTATGGTTTGGTGCGATCAGGTAAGACCAACACCGACTCCTAGACCGCGACTTCTTTTATCTCTTTGAATACTTCTTGGAACTTCCTATCCCAATCCTAGGTCCAATTCTTCTTCAACAGTTCAGTGAGAGGAGCAGCTATAGTAGAATATCCCTTAATGAACTTCTGGTAATAGTTGTCCAATCCAAGGAAAGATTAGAGTTCAAACACCTTCCTTGGTAGCTCCCATTCCTGTATAGCACGGTCCTTGGACTCGTCCATCTAAAGTTTGCCCTCTCCGATAACATGTCCCAAGAAGCTGACTTCTCATTGAGCAAATGCTCACTTCTCCTTTTTGATGTACAACTCGTTCTCCTGAAGTACTTGGAAGACTTGCCTTAGATGATTTACATGGTCTTCTAAAGTGTTGCTATATATGACAATGTCATCCAAGTACACCACCACGAACTTATCCAGGAATGATTGTAGGACACGGTTCATGGGGGTGAAAAACATTGCTGGTGCATTTGTGAGTCCAAAAGGCATCACTAGGAATTCATATGAACCATACCTCGTGATGTATATGGTCTTTGTCTCATCTCCCTTGACAATTCTCACTTGGTAGTATCCGAATCGTAGATCCAACTTGGTGAACCACCGAGCTTTACTAGGTTAATCAAAGAGATTGGCAATGAGCGGGATTGGGTACTTATTCTTGACCACGATCTTATGAAGTGCCTGGTAGTCGATGAACAACCAGAGTGATCCATCATGTTTCCTCTGGAACAAAACTGGGGCTCCATAGGGCACTTTTGATGGACGAATATAGACCATGTCCATCAACTCCTTCAACTGCCTCCGCAAATCTTCAAGCTCCAGAGGTGCCATGCGATATGGCACTGCCACAAGCAAGGTGGCACCTGGTACCAGCTCTATTTTATGATCCACCTTCCTCTTTGGTGGTAACCTCTTCGGCAGCTCGGGCTGCATCACGTCTCTGAATTCCTCCAAGACATGCTTGACTCTTTGGGGAAGATCTCCGACTGGAGGAATAGCTGCTTCTTCCTTCAACCCTACGAGGTAGGTTGGCTCCTCCTTCTTTACAGCTTTCGCAAGTTGTATAGCTGAGATCTGCTTCTCTTGGAGTCCGGTTTCCCGCTCTAGTGGGACTAGATGAGTGTTACCTTCCTCCAAGATACACAGTGAGTTCACAAAGGAGACTGGGATGACCTTGACTTGGTCCATGAACTCAATACCCAAGACAAGTGGATAATCGTCCATGGTTACGATGGAGAAGTTGATGTGGTTGTTCCAATTTCCTAAGCTAACCTTTATATTCCGAGCAACTCCAAGGGTCTCGGTTGGTGCAGAATTGACTCCCTTAAGCTAATCACATCCTTTCTTGTATCGGATGCCCATCCACTTGGCCTCTTGGGGGGTGAGGAAATTGTTGTCGACTCCTATGTCAACTAGTGCCTTCATGGTGTTCTCTCCGATCTTAGCTTCTGCAAACAACCTCCCCTTCTTTTCGTTCTTAGGCAGCTTCACCTTCGCCTTGATTGCACTAAGGATTTATAGGGCCCCTATCTTTGCTTCCTCTTGTTCACGCTCCTCGATCAAGGTCTATAGTTTGCTCTTTTTGGGGCATTCCCTCACCTTGTGTGGTCCTTCATAAAAGAAGCAGCTAATTGGGGGTCTTTCTATGGCTTTGTGTTCCTTGGATCCCTTTGCCTTCTCTATTGTCTCCTTGCTATGATGTGGGTCGCCCCCACTCTTTTCCTTGCTGCCTTTGTCCCTTAATTTAGGTTTCTCCACTTTCCTGAACTCAATAAGGGACTCGATAATAGAGATAGCAGTGGTCAAGTCTTGAGCCCCTCGTCTTTGGATCTCAAGCCTGGCCCACTATTGTAAACCATCCATGAAGGCAAACAAAGCTTCCTTATCAGAATAATTGGGGATCTTAAGAAATACCTAAGTTAACTCCTTCACGTACTCCGTATGCTTCCCTTCAGCTTGCCACGAGCCTCTTTTTCAACGTTATTGGGGTAGAACTGCTTCTTGAGTTCTGCCTTGAACTCTGCCCAAGTGCTAATAAAGCAAGTGCCTCTTTCAATATCCCCCTGTCTCCTTCTCCACCACACCATCGCGGAGTCTTCAAGATAAAGATTGACCATATCAACTGTAGGGCTTCATCGGTCATAGCGAGCACCCTAAAGTACTGCTCCATGCTCCAGATGAAATTATCTAGCTCCTTCGCATTTCTTGACCCTTTGAAAGAGATGGGTCGTGGAACATCTAACTTGGCAGGAGTAGTCCTTACCTCAGACGCACTCAGATTCCCTTAGACAAGAGCCTTTTCGCACAGGCTAAACTCTTCCTCCGTGTTCTCCAGCTTGCTCAAAAAGCCTCCCTAGCTCTTCCCATATTGAACAAATCTCTGCCTTATGTGTCTCCTCTATGGCCTTCACATTGTCGATACATTGGGCCAAGACTTGGTTCATGGAAGATTGCATCTCCTCCTGCAATCCGTCTAGTCCTTGTTTGACCTCCTCGAACTTCTAGTCTGCCTCCTCGAACTTTTTTGACCCGTCAGCTATGGCCAGCTCCACCTTGGCTAGCCATGTCTCAATCTACTCCATGGCCTCCCTGGATCGAGACCTCTGGACCTTGCACTTCTCCTTGCTGACTTGGGTGATCTAGCTTCCTCCTTCCATTTCTCTTGATGTTTCGACGATCTTCAATCCTTTGCTTTGATATCAACTGTCATGGACTTGATCGTGATTCCAACGTACCATGCGACCTAGCAAAATTTTTCTACTAAGTTACTAGTTAGCCTGACTCTAATGCTTAGCAGAAATTTGAAAGACGAAGCACAAGACTTTATGAAGGAACTAGAAAAATCTTAATGAACAAAGAAAAAACTTTGTATCAGAGAACTCTTGAAGGCTTTACAATGCTTGATTGCCACTTGCTCTTCTTGATGATGAAAATGAGGGCCTAGGGGTGGTATTTATACTAGTCCCCTCCCTAAATGGATGGCTAGGATTATTTTGGTCCAAGGTCTACAAATGATCTTATAGAAAGTTCCTACAAAGATATCTAAGATATTTACAAGGCAAGACTTTCTCTACACTTATCTTGAGTCTTCTAGAAGCTCTCAGGTCCTTCTTGCAATATCTACATGTCTCTAGAATCTTTCAAACTTCTCTAGGGAACTCCACACGTCTCTAGAACCTTTCAGACTCCTCTAGAGTATCCCACACATATCTAGAACCTTTCAGATCATTCTAGAGAACTCCACACGTCTCTAGAACCTTCTAGACTTCTCTAGAGAATTCCACACATCTCTAGAGCCTTCTACATATCTCTAGAGAATCCCACAGTCTTCCATATTATGGTTGATGCCTATAGATGATTCCGGGCAGTACCTTGGACGAATTTAAGTGGTACGTCACACATTTCACCAGTACGACCTTGGCCCCTAGCTCGACCTCTATCTCTATCTCTAGAGTTTCAACAGTTGCCTTTAGGATTGCCTCTCCTCCTCTACCAATAGTTGAAGCTTTCGTCCTAGCAATCCGTCAAACAAAAAATGCAACAACTCAGTACTAATGCAAGTAGCCATGCACAATAGAAATTGAAAGAATAAAAGGGAATATTTCTAACGGTCAACTTCTTGGTTCCTTGAAGATAGGAAACGGATGACTCTGTGTCGATCCTCGATACACTATTAGACTTGACTTATGAACATGTGAGACTTATTAACCTGACTCTAACATTATTTTATCACAGTCTAAACACGAGTATGATGGTTAACTTGCCTTGGTGGGATAAGGCAAGTATCACCACACCGCTATTTGGATTATGACATTTGTAAATCAACCTCTTCAAGATAAATATAATTAGTAAAATAAATATAATTATTTATTTTAGTATGGCAATTAAGAGAAAAGAGAAGGAGGGAGTACTATTCTGAGCCTAAGGAACTTCTTTCACGGTATAATCAAGTTCCAATATAATTAAACACAGCCAAACTTGTGTGACTCTTTGATGTTTGCTTCCACGTGTTGTCCTATGCTTTTAGCGAATAAATAAATAAATAATAAATGTAATGTATTGATATGAATTACAAATGAGTTGATGAATCACAACCAAACTTTACACTAAGGTTTCTCATGAGTGGTAAATATCAGTGGCAAAGTCAGCATTTTTGTTAAGGATTTTATACTTTTAAAATATAGGTAGTGATTTTTATATCAAGGATATTCAATAATTGATATATATTAATATATATATATATATATAACCTACATATTCAAAAAAGAATTTTGATAAAGAGTGTCTTGACCACTATCCTTGAGTGTTCATCTGACCACTCTTGAGTGAATGTAGCTCCACCCTGGTAAATATAGTTGTCTTTTCTATATTAGTCGCTATCATACAAATCAATTGTTTCCTGAAATTTTGCTATAAATACTTGAGCATGCAACTGCATTCTTCTTCATCCAGCCTACGTCTATAACAAAATGAAGGAGACCTCGATTAGCCTTTTAGCTTTACTGGCTTTATTCCTCCTTAAGGTGGTCTTTGCCGATGAGCACTCTCTTCCCTTTCATCCGACAATCAATGAAACCTTTGGCCTTGAAGTAGGTAATGTCAATCAACGTGAATGCATACCCACGATGTGGACGGCAAGGTGGTGGAGAAAAATGTATTAAAATGGGAGAGTGTTGTAGCATTTGGGGTTGATGTAGAACTACATCAGAATATTGTGATTCGAAAAATTGTCAAAGTCAATGTGTCATACCATCCCTGCCTCCAACCCCACCTTCACCCTCACCTTCACCTCCGCCTCCATCCCCATACCCACGATGTGGAAAGCAAGTTGGTGGTTTAAAATGTATCAAAACTGGACAGTGTTGTAGCATTTGGGGTTGGTGCCGGAACACATCAGCCTATTGTGCTCCTGAAAATTGCCAAAGTCAATGTCCATCTCCACCTCCAGCCCCCCTTCCATCTCCATCTCCATACCCACGATGCGGAAGGGAAGTTGGTGGGGCAGAATGTATCAAAAATGGAGAGTGTTGTAGCATTTGGGATTGGTGTGGAACCACATCAGCTTATTGTGCAGCTGAAAACTATCAAAGTCATTGTGAAAGTACTTTAACCTCATCCGTCAAAAATCGTATGAGAGGTATTGAAAGCTTCTAGATCAACGTTGTCAACATATATGATCAATTACTAGCTAGAGGATGTACTTTTACGCCTCTTTTGGGATTGGTGAAGTGATCGAATAATAATATATGTATTGATAAAGCACTAAGTAAAATATATTAAATAAAAGAGTACTTTAATTTTATCTATATCTAAATTAAAATTGCAAAAGAGGTTCATTATAGGGCAAGACAGTTCTGTCAAGAATTTGATCCATATATATTGAGTGACGATAGATAGATCGTTTGTCACTATTTAACTAATTAACAAATGAATGTGATTTTAACATCTCCAATTTCAATTAAATCTAACTTAATTGAGGTTTCTCCTATCGCAAGCCATGCCCGGACTTCCAAACAGTTTCCAACCGATAAGATCGAATCTAGAAGTCCTCTCGGTGATAGAAAGACAGGAAGTATCCACATGAACAAATTTGCCTACTAGCTTATAAGTTGTAATTAACTATTTTGTAATTTAAAATTTATATTTCTTCATAAAAATATTTAATGATAAAAATAAAACTCATCAAACATGCATCCCTAAATATGAATCACTAAAAGCATTTAAAAACGATTTAGTATTTTTTTTTCTCTGGATAAAATTTATTAACAACATAATTTATTTTTGTCCCTGAATGCATTTTTTTTTGTTTCCCAAGGTATCCCAATAGCCGGCAGCCATGAGACTAATCCTCCATTTTAACTGTCAGTGCATTAAGCCATAAGAAATTGGCCACAAATGCATATTATCTTTAACAAATCTATTTGTCATGCACAATTTTGTGGTTAATTGTGTGTTTTGTCACTAAAAAAATGGTTAGTTAGTGACGACAGAATTTATAGTTGAAAAATATAATTCGATCAGTAAAATCTATTTTATATATATAAAAATATTTTGTCATTGAATATATAAATAGGTGACAAAAATAATCTTGTGATTGAAAAATATTATGAGAATGAGATGTGCATGAGAAATATACTATAATGAAAAGAGTGAACTATCAAAATCACGCCTAAACTATCTTTTTTTTTGGGTAAAAACTTTTCAAATAATATATTGTAAAAGACTAATTACCATTTATCCCTACACTTTTTAATATTACTTTAATCCCTTAATTTATTAAGCATGCATGACACACATACATTAATTCATTGTCCTCATACAAAATTTTGTCTCATTAATTAGCAGTTTTACTTGAGTTAAAAAAGAAAAAAATCAAAATTGTGCCTAAAATTATGCATACCTAACAGATGTAAAACTTTTTCATTTGTAACACCCTTTCAAAATTCAAAATCCATAAGAAAAAGGGAAGTTCTTCAACTTCTTTTGTTGATTCAAGAAAAAAAGTTGTTGATGAAAGTAGAAATTTTTTGTATCGATGTCTTCTTGAAATGTGTTTGATATAATATTTTTACTATTTTATTTTTGTCATATCTATAAGAGAGATGTTAGACAAAAAATTTCTTGATGTGCGTAAAAAATTAATCAAATACATTATATATGGCTTACACAATGAACTCAAGTGATTGAATCAAAATAAATAAGGACATTATGGGGTTGTGTATATAATATACAAAATAAATACTCAGTCAATGTTTATGATACATTAATACATGATGAGGAATGCAACACAGTGAACTCAATCATTTGTGACAAATTGTATCTAAAACCTTGAATAAGATACAAAATAAATAAATAAATATATATATATATATATACATTAATGTCTGTTGATAAACGTAATATCTTTATATTGCATATCTAGTTAGTGATCATTTTAAAGAACTTGATACATAAATATTTTTAATCAAAAGAGTGTTGATAACTTTAGCCAAAAAAATATTATCTTAAAAATATAAAATATATTAAAGTTGTCTTACGATTATTATATATCTATTCAACATTGATTAAATCTTCGATTGGGCATTGATTGCCAACGAAAATTTCAAAAGTTGTAACACGATCTTTATGTATGCCAATTTATATGTATACAACCAATAAAAGAAAAAAAGATGAAGGAGATGAATTAATGTGCAGAAGAAGTTGATAACATAGCGGATAGGAAAAAGAAAAAAATTGAAACTAAAACTGCAAAGCTCTTGTATGATTTTAGGAGAGAAAACAGGAAAATATTGAGGGAGTGAAAATAGGAAGAGAATATCTTCTATTTTAGGGATTTGAAATTATATATAAAGGCTGAATTGGTTTTTAGAAAAAAAAAAAAGAAAGACTTTTGAGATAAATAAGGTAAATAAGTGAGTGTAGTTAGGTAATTAGTCTTTTTTTTTTAATTTTATGTCTAAATTATTTGAACTTCATATCTAAATTATTGCTCATTAATTTTGGAAACATACTTATATCTTTTATTAAACTATGATGTGTATATCAATATTTTTAAATATATTTTTTATAAATTGTCACATGACACTTCATAAGTACAAAACATTCTACATTGACAATAGATAAATAAATTATTGTATTATTTTTATTTTTTGGAAGAAAAAAAATTCTACCCACTCCACCTAATTCTCTGTTCCCCATTTTTTATTACCAGTTTTCTCATTTTGTATTATATATATATATATATATATATATATATATATATATATACACATGAGTGCATGCGCACACGTGTGTGTTGTTAGAAAAGTATTTTTTTTTACCTATCGCAGAATTTTTTAAAAATAAAATTTTCATTTGTGTTATATTTGAACGCAAGTAGGAAAAATAACTTTCATAAGAGATTTGTTTACATCTAAAACAAAAAGAGAAAAATATAAAAATAAATAATTTAATAAATTGAGAGCAGAGGATTAAATGGGATAGGCAAAGTACTTTTTAAAAAATTAAAATAATATCTCTTTTTTTTATTTAGGAGGAGTGGGTGGCCGGGACT
>JAOTQJ010141817.1:0-28241 GCA_025642045.1 Solanum sejunctum
CACCTTTGGTTATACTTTGGAATCATGTACTTTATGTTCTTTATATTACTTCACCTTTACTGTATAATCTGTGCACAACTGTAATACAAATGACCAACTGATCAGTGGTAAAATGTATCGGGATTATCCCTGGCTAGGTTCTTCCTTAAACCCTCGGGCTATCACTCGTGGTAGGATCGTCCTTGGCTAGGTGATTCTTCCACCACTCGAGCTACCATCCATCAATAAACAATATACTTTACCTTTCAATTACCTTTGACATGGTTCTTTTGGTTGTCACAATATTGGAGCTATAGGATTACATATGTAGCATGTGATATGCAGGTAATTATACAACATAATATGACAATGAAAAAGAGTACGTTACATAACTAATGAAATGCGTATGAAATGGAATAACTCATGAACTTTATTTGGCAAAAAGAACCCATGTATCTTTGTATCCATATATGTATGCAGATTTGAAAGTGACTATGTATGGGAGCATATGAACATATGCAAGAGTGTAGACATAGTTAATGGTTGTGTCGGAGTTGGTAAGTGCTTTTATGTGCCAAGGAGGGATCTGTGTTTTATGCCAAATAATACAAAATCAAGTAGCCTTACATACCTCATTGTATGACCTTGTTACAACCTCAAGATAACCTTCCCTTCCTCCAAATATTTATCTAAAATACAATAGGTGATAAAACTAGCATTAGCAGTCAATAGATACATCTTGGGTGCCCAATCACATAAAAAAAAAGGGCAGCAAGCTGGTTTTTATAAACCCAAGCGTATTCTCGCCCCTAATTGTAATTTTCTAATACATATTTTCATGTAAACATCATGTAAAACCTATTTTAGTGCCAGAACAATCTTATAACATCCCATAAAGCACAACACATAACAATTCTACACAACCTAAAAATGGACAGCATAACGTCACCTTCCTTCGCTATATTTCAACGTCGATAATTCCAAACTTATTTCAACTCTAACCAAACTGTTTCAACAACATATACACATACAAATAGATCTAAAACAGTCTTATAACAGCAGTCAATAAGTCATGAAGGAAGTGAGCCAATAACCTTCCACCCAATAGCCGACAAGTTCCAATCAACATTACACTTAAGATAGCACAATAAAATGCGTTCGTTAAATGAAACCAAAATCAGGGCAGCAACCTTAGGGTAATATTTATAACTCAAACCATATTAATAACATCAATTTTGCTTTATAATACAGCCCACAAACCATATAGAAGTCACTAAAACAAAAAGCAAGTGTGCAGCAACTTTCTAAACACATGTTGTCCCAAATTTTCAGCATAAACATACTAGCATATACTTCTTGTTTTTTCATAAGAAAACCTTACTAAACACATGTGTAAACTTACTTACCACTAACTTCAAGGTGTAGGGATTCTCTAAAAACCCTAGAAGTCCACTTGTAGCTGCTTGCTAGGTCAAGAAAGAAAAACACCAAAGTTTTGAGAAAGCTGAATTTTTTTCCAAGTCTAAGAGTGAATAAATGTTGCTGCTTATAACCCCTTATTATAGGATTAATTTGTATGACTTCCTTTTGAAATTTTGACTACTTAATACCACACATTATCAAGCTAGTTATCTAGCATCTTGGCCACTACACTTGGGCCTAAATGGGTCTCCAACTCCAAGCACCTCAATTCTCTTACTTCATTTATGGTCATGATCTCCTCAATTTGATAGGTATACACTCAACGGTGCTAAGCGTTAGATGCACATATTCCCCTATAACATGAGATTTGCCTACTTTTAAAAATAAGCGCTAATTTAACCAAACCATATCATATTTCATTTGCATTGTACTGGTATTGTAAGGTGCGGGGTGTTACACATTCACACCCAGACACCCTGGTGGTAAGGTACTTACTCCTATCATGGTAGATGTCGTTCACACCTAGACACCCTAGTGGCAAAGTACTCACCCCTCACATGGTCATCCGAGCCCTTATGCCCCCCGGACCACACATGGTCTAACACAATACATTATCTAGAACATACATAAATACATCATGTGCATGAGCTCATTTCATCATTAAAACATCATATATATCATATCTCATTCTTTGAAACTTCAATTCCTCAAGAAACCATAAATAGATATTTTATCAAACACCTTGGAGTGTGTAATGGGGGTAAAGAGAATGCAATTTAGAGATGAAATCATGCAGGAAAATCAATAGTAAAACCTTTGATCAACACCTTTCAACACCCCCAAGACATTCATATCAAAACATCTCATCAAATCCAAAATTAGATCTAAGATTTGAAGCTCAAAACCTGCCAAAACAACCATACTTTCATGAACATAAATCACTATGCAGTAAATTTCTCAATATACAAGACCCACATATCAAATCTACTTTAAATTATGTAATATTAGTAAAAGAGGGTTTAGGCACCATGGGTTGAAGGACCCAACAGTTCAACACCGCATACCTTAGCTTTGGAGAAGTTCTTGGTGAAGGTTGAAAATGGAGACTTGAAGCTTTAAGAGAATCCTTAAATCCAGATGAGGGGTTTGCGTCTTGGAATTTGTAGTGAAAATATGACTGTGTGTTTTGGGGAGTGTTGGGAAATGTTTATAATGATATAAGGGTGAAATGTGACTAAGTATAGATAAAAACATGTTTGGAAAACTTGGATCTAACACTTAGAATATTTTGGACCACACTTGAAAAACTTCTAGGTGAAAAACACATCTCCACATCGCGAAGTGGAATTTCAACTAATGCATATCCAAGGCACATCATGGAGACATCATGAACTGCTCATTCGAAATTGTAATTGCTATTCTTTTGCTCTTAAATCGAAGCTAGACCCTTAATTTGGACCCCTTGAGCACAAATATGAAGTTGGATTTTCAAAATTCCAAATGGATTTTTAGATATATGGAAATCAAGTTTTCTATTACTTTCAAGGCATGTTCTCGGGCATTTTTTGGGGTCATTTCATTATTCCTCAGAGTGTATCTCCTTATGATGCTCCTATATTATTTTGGAAGAAGAAGGATGATACTAGGCATATGTGTATTTACTATTGCTAGTTGAACAAAGTAAGCATCATGAACAAATATCCTTTACCTCACATTGATGGTCTTTTTGACCAGTTGCAGGGTGCCTCGGTATTCCACAAGATTGATCAAAAGTCCAGCTATCATCAGTTGAAAGTTTGGGAGTCTGATATCTTGAAGACAACTTTTCAGACCTATTACGAGCATTATGAATTCATGGTTGTCTTTTAGGTTTACTAATGCCCTGGCTACTTTTATGGAGTGATGAACTGAGTATTCAAGCCCTATTTAGATATCTTTGTGATTGTGTTTATAGATGATATCTTGGTTTATTCTATGAGTGAGGTCAATTATGTTCAGCATGAGGATCGTACTTTATAGTTTGAGGGAAGAGTAGTTATATGCAAAGTTCTCAAATTGTGAGTTTTGGCTTGAGTTTGCGGCTTTCCTTAGGGCATGTGGTGACTATGGATGGTAATTTGGTAGATCTGGCCAGAGTGGCAGCTATTTGTGAGTGGTCTAGATCTGCTTCGGTAATTAAGATTCTGAGTTTCATTGGTTGGCTGGGTATTATTGATGTGTTGTCAAAATACAACACTTTTGATGCTTAAAACTCAGAATTTTGTGTGTTCTCAAAGTGATGTTAGTGAGTTTGATATGTTTGTATGTTTATTTTTTAGGATTATAGGATTTGGCATGATTTTGTAAAAAGTGTTACAGATGCTAAATTTTTCATGAAGTACGAGGAACTCTAGGGGCCGTGGAAACTTGCACAAGTCGTAGAGTGGTTTTGTCGTTGAGATCTAGTGAATAGCCTAATTTCTAAAGTTGCATCCACAAACTGTCAGACAAGTCATGGAATTTTACATGAGTCGTGGATTAGGTTTCATGCCTTGAGGATCAACAGTACAGGAGTTTCTAGAAAACTATCACATGAAACCCTATAGGGTCGTAAGTTTGAAGACGAGTTGTAGAAAGGTCTCATAGAAGTGATCGTGGATTTTGAAGAATGAAGACACAAAGCCCAGGTACGGGTCGTAGAACTTTGTACGGCTCGTAACCCCAATCGTAATCCTGGCTCAAGGCTTAGATCAATCATTAAGGAACAATCAGTTAGATAATTCACTAGAATTTATATATGAACACTCATGGACTATCAAGTTCTATCAAACTATTATCATGCTCACATCACAATCTTAATCAATATTCTCGAATCAAGGCTCTAGACACAATTCCTAAGTTCATTCATGCATGATTTAAAAAGTTAACATATAGGGTTTATACAATATCTCAATAAAAGTATTTGATTCATGAAAAGAAGTTTATGATGATCATCAACATATCAAAATACATGTAATTAATATAATTTTTAAGAAATAATCAAGATAATAATTCAAGAAACATGTATGGGGATTCATGGACTCTCAACTCCTCTATGACCATCTGTGGGGTGCATGGGAGAACAATCTCATGCTTTAGTTTAGGCTTACATACCTGGTGTGAAGCTTTCAACAATTCACCCTAAGGAATTCCCCCTTGAACTCTTCAATCTTAAGCTCCTCTTCTCTTCTCTCAAGCCCCGTCTCTTCAAGAACTTAAAAAGGACTTAGAATGAGGTTCAGACCCTTTTTACTCTCAAAATGAACTATTTTGATCATGTTTTGAGTTCAGAAGGGGTTGAAAAAAGTCTATAATGACCTTAATAAAATTAAGAAAAAAGGTTTGTCATGCTAACACTACTTCGTGATGCGAAGTGGGCATTGACTGGGAGTTTTTTTATCAAAAATTCTCCTAATGAGTTCTCTAATCCCACCAAAGAGATTAAAAAAATTAAGTGTGACCCGCGATAGGGGCGCAGTGTGCCTCTGTCACACATAGACACTATTTTGGTTTTTCGCATTGAAAAATTATCTTTTGATCGGGTTGCTCTAAAAATCAGCCGATATCATTTTTCCACTCGATTTTTCATATTGGTCACATATGCAGTCTCGAATTTTCCTTGTGAGAATAGGAAGATGTGTTATGTGCATATCTCTCCTCTAGGGATATTTTGATAATTTTATTGAGTGTTACAGGATCTCCTTCTTGGGATCATTCGTCCTCAAAATGATGAGTAAAGGTGGCTATGAAGGCACGAATAGACTTAAGACTCACCTCTATGCTCATATCAATCATCAAACTCTTGTCTCCTTATCAATCTCAACAATCTCTATTCAGACTCAACAATAGACATATCAACTCAAGAATAGATCAATCAATGTAAGTCAAGGGAAAGAAAATTACCTTTAAAATTCTCATCATTGGGCAAGAATATGCGCAGATATTTGGCTCCAATATCTTGCTCAGCTATCCATGTGGCTTCCTCAATAAATTGATTTCTCTATAGGACTTTGACTGGGTCAATATCTTTAGTACTTAACTTGTGAACCTGACAGTCAAGGTTTTGGAGCAGAATCTCTTTATAGGAAAAGCTATCATTCACTCCAGTACTCTCAATATAGATCACCAAGGTAGGATCTCCCAATCACTTCTTCAACATCGAAACATGGAATACAAAATGAATTGCATCTAACTCAGAAGGTAAATCCAACTCGTAAGCAACCTTTCCAATCATCTTCACAATCTGATAGGGACCAATATAGCAAGGACTCAATTTCCCCTTTCTCCCCAAACCTCACGACACCCTTCATAGATGAAACTTTCAATTATACCCTATCATTTACCTACAACTCTTAGCCTTTTGTCCCCATATTAGTATAGGATTTCTGATGACTCTATGCAGCCTTCAACCTCTCTTTAATGACCTTGACCTTTTCTATTGATTGGTGGACAAGGGCAGGCCTAATCAACTCCACTTCTCCACCCTCGAACCAACCAATTGGTGATCTACATCTTCTCCCAAATAATGCTTCATAGGGGGTAATCTGAATGCTCATATGATAACTATTATTATACAAAAATTCTATCAATGATAGGTGATCATCTCGATTTCCCTTGAAATAAAGAACACAGGCTCTCAACATATCCTATAAGGTCTAGACTATACGATATACCTGGTCATCTGTTTCTAGATGGAAGGTCGTACCTATATTCATTCTAGTACCCAATCCTTTCTAAAGAGATCTCTAAAATTGGGAGGTGAATTGAGGTACTTTGTCTGATATGATGGACAAGGGAATGGAATGCCATGCAAGCTCACAATCTCCTAGATGTACAACTTGGCATACTCCTTCGCAGTGTTGGTTGTCTTAACTGCTAAGAAGTGAGCCAATTTGGTCATCCTATCCACAATTACTCAAATCCAATTATGTTTCTTTCAATACCTAGGTATACCAATAATGAAGTCCAAGTTTATCATATCCCACTTCCACTTAGGGATCTCAAAGTTTTGGGCCAATTCACATGGTCTTTGATGCTTAACTAACTTGCTGGAAATTCAGGCACTTTAATACAAATTCCACAATGTCCCTCTTCATTCCACTCCACCTATAGACTTCTCCAAAGTCATGGTACATCTTGGTAGAGCCAAGATGAACGAAATATCTAGAATTATAGGCTTCATCCATAATCCTATCTCGAACACCATCAATATCTGGAATGCACAATCTACTCTGGTATCTCAACACTCTATGTCCCCTTTCAAAAAGCATTGTTTTCAAAGGATCAGGTACTGAGGACTGAGATACTGAGATGGGTGGTCGGGCACATCGCAAAGAAGGGGCAAGATCCTTCTTGGGTCACCATGCATATGGTGCCTATTGTGAAGGCTTCACTTTCTTTCACCGCTAAATTTTGATAGGCGATTGTCAGGTCTTCATCCAGCTTATGCTAGCCAATAACACACTTACATCATAGCAAGAAGTATTGGTTGCCAGCATCCTCGCTAGCTATGACATCGACTGGGTCTGACTCATAGTAGAGCTAATTTCTGAGTAGACACTCAAAAGGGCCGCATGATCAGTCTTGATCTACAAACTCTACATAGAGTCTAGGGTTTAGATATTATTTCATCTTGACTAGTTGGTATCGGTCCTATATACTCTAGATTCCAGCCTCCTCCTATGCATGACATATTTGTTCTAGAGCCATCACATGAGGATTCGACGATTGCCCTCGCTACTATTCCAACTGCTACTACTGATGGGAGACCCTAGTAGCCTAAGGCAGTCGATGTTGAGGGGGTATTACTATAGTTGCTCCTATAACAAAGGCTTTTACGTCATAGACTCCCACACTAGGCATGGTTCACATGTCTGCAATTTCTATTCAGGCCATCACATAGAGGTTATCATGGACCAAGGCATAATTGTCTTGGCTTATTTAGCAGCTCAACCTATGGGTCTGGAAGACAGTTGCGGAGTCATAGGACTGATGTAAGGCATTCCTCATTTCTATAATAGATGCCAGCATTAATGCCTTTGAGGATCGGGTGCAGAAGAGGTTAGTCGAGGCTTGACCATTAGACTTGTCAGGCATACATGAGGAGATTATAAAAATTAGGGCTGAAATAACTTACTCACTCATAGCACAAGTTACAGTTCCAGAGTTTACATCTTCGGAGCTACTATTTGATCTATTCACCATGAAGGATCCCACACACCCTTCCTGCGGGAAGAGGCCCCTTATGGAGGGTGATGAGATAGAGGATAGGTATTTGTGATCGAAGATCTCCGAGGTTGATGGAGGAGAGGAAGTGGATGATCTCGAGTGAGCCTTGAGAATGTCGAGGCGCAAAGAGGAGCTGAGAAAAGCCCAAGAGCAAGATAGAGTGATAGGTATTGGCTTATTTGGTTTTGTTGTTGCATAGACTACCTCGAAGGAGGGAGATCATCTGATGCTGCCCGAGATTGGTTCTTAAGCACCAAGATATGTTTATTTTTGACCCCTTATATTTACTTTAATTTTTGATATTGTACATTGAGGACAACATACCATTTCTTTCGATGGGGTATGGGCAATTATTGACTAGGGTGAAGTCTGAGTAACTTTTTATCCATAACTGTCCCGAGATTATAGTATGCAATACTTGAATCTATGGCATGTACCATGTTGGATGATTATTTTGAAATATTTTGAAAATTGGTACCCACAAAATTTTTGATTAGTAGTTAAATTTCAACCTTGTATATTTGGGTGTTTAACAATATTTGTCTTGATTAGTGAGAGTAATTGAAATATGAAACATGATCTTTGAGTTTCTTGTTGATAATGTATGTAACTCCATGTGTGAGTGACCTTATTTTTCTGAATCCATGCCTATTTTATGCTAATTCAGAACTTGTCATGTTACTGTAAGCTGGATGGTAGACTAAATGGATTAGGATGTAATCCTAAGCCTTTGTACTTTATTTAGTCCACTTTAGCCTTAAATAACCAACCAAATGATATTTTATCCCTTGTTCTAGATATTTGAGCCTTACATGAACTAATTCTTTTTTAAACACCTAATTGGCCTAGCCTTGTCTAGTGATGAACCTTGATATTGGCTCTGGTCTATCCTTGAGCATTGTGAACCTTAACTGAAGCAAAATGCCTAAGTTGAGGATGGCCACCAAAAGTTGCCCTAGTTTGGGGATTGGATATAGTGTACTTTAAAATAGGCTAAAAACCTAAGTTGAGGTAGTTAGTGTAAAGGTGAAATCATAAAATAAGGTGGTGAGTTGGGAATAAAAAAATAAAGAAGAAGATTATGTACTAGGACAAACAAAAAGAAAAAGATGGCTTCGATTGAGATTGGAATCAAAATGATTTGTGAAAATGAGGCAAAAGTTAAAAAATGAGAAGAGAATATTCGTAAAAGCTTGAATATGAAGAAAAGAGAGAATAAGGTGAATTAATTAAGTTGTTAAAGTGAAGGTGATGAAACACGGGGTTCTAGGCTAGTCTTTAGTCATTATAATTCCAAAAATGTCCTACCAAAGCTCCACGAACCTACATTATAAGCCTAGAAAGTCCTAGAGTGATCCTAGTCTGGCTAGTTAAAATTTGAGTCATAAGCATAGGGGCAAGCCTATGGTATTAGCCAATGTGCATGAATATCTTATAAGTATAAGTATGTTCGCACAATCCTAGTGTTAATTTTAAAATCATATTTGAGTTTGTTACTTATATCTTCTTTCTGTGAGGACATCTGCATTGCATTGTTAACATTTAACTTGTTCAGTAATTGTGAATTTTTGATATTCTCTTACTTGTCACAATTGTGTTGTCATATGTAGCATCATGTCTTGTTTTGTGAAAATAGCTGTCTAGTCTTATTTTGACAAGATAATGTGGGTACCTGGGCTTAAATTGCACAAGATATATGCCATTAGTTCTATTTTGTGTGCTATTATGTTATATAGGTAGATTGAGTTGTCCCTTGAGGACAAGCAATAATTTTAAGTTGAGGGTGTTGATGTGGTATCAAAATACATAACATTTGATGCTTAAAACTTGAAATTTTATGTGTTCTCAATGTGATATTTATGGTTTTTATGTATTTTTGTAGGAAAAGCAGGTTAGCACAATTTTGAAAATTTGTAGGTTTTGCTGATTTTTGAAGGTGTACGGGACCCCCTATGAGTTGTAGACTAGTCTATGATTCGTAGAGGTAGTCTCATGAAGATTTCCAGTGTTGAAGCAAAACTGATACGGGTCATAGATTAGTCTACGAGCTGTATTGGAAGGTTTCATAACAATTTCCAGTGTTCCCCAGTTTTTGACCAAGTGTTGTAGATATGGACTATGAGTGGGAAATAGGAGTCGTAGATCAAAATATGACTCATGAAGATATTTTGTAGCAATGAAGCCCAAAATCAAAAAGCTGAATATGCAAGCCCAATTATGAATTCTGACCCTAATTACGAGTCATAACTATAAGTCACCGAGTGTACTAACCATTTTTTCTAATTATTTTATCATTTGTTTGGAAATACTATAAATAACAAATACGTGTACATAGAGTGCAGTTGAGAATAGAGTAGAGAGAAAGAAATTAGAATATTATTAGGATTTTAGTTTTGGAGACTACATTTTGGAGAAGAGATTCACTTGTGGATTAAATTCATCTTTCAATCTTGTGATTCTCAATACACATTGGGTTTTCTTATTTTTCAATCTTCTTGGATAAGTGATTAACCATGTCTTCTCTATTCACTGTTTCTTTATTTTTCCAAGATATGAGTAGCTAAAAACCCACAATTTGGGGTTGTGGGAACTATAAGAATCTAGCTTAGAAAACCCAGATTATTTGCAATTCTTAAATGGGTATTTTGCATGTATTAATCATTTCTCTTCATTTTGGATATTTTCTGGTGGTGGCCAAAATTAGAACTTGCCTAGTGTTGTCTTCTGATTCAGGTGGTAATGAATAGAAAAGGAGAATGATTAACAGGATTCAATGATGTGTTCTCATCTAATCAATCGAACTTGACCAAAGGGAGGTTGATTGGGACTATGGGTAATTGTTATTTGAGCACACTACGGAGATGGTCCAAGTCTTATAGTGAAATTTAACCTTTACCTTTTACCAAATGGCTGAAAGAATCGAAATTACCTTCCTGCATGCAATATTCTAGTTGGGAATTATGATATCCGGGATGTTGATTTAGTGAATCATGGGGAATACAATACCCAAGTTGCTCTCTGTATTGCTTGTCTTCCAATTTTAGTTAGTTTAGATTAATTTCATATCAATCATTGCAAACCCCCCCACCCCTTTAGGGAATTGAGTTAGTTAATTCTTTAATTGATTATTGGTGAACTAAATTGTAAAGTTTTGTATTCCTTGTGGGATTCCATGCTAACTTTGGTTACGTTTATTACTTTGACGATCCCCTTTACTTCAAAAAGAGGTGTATCTAGAGCATAATCCAGGCTCTCAATATATTCTCTAATGTCTGAATTATATACTCTGCCTGGCCATCTATCTATGGATGAAACGTTGTTCTTAGATTCACTTTAGTACCCAATCCCTTCTGGAAAGATCTCCAAACTTGGGATGCCAATTGAGCTCCTCTGTCCAAGATGATATGCAAGGGAACTCCATGCAACCTAATAATCTCACAGATGTACAACTTGGCATACTCCTCCATAATGTTAGTTACCATAACTGCTAAGAAGTCATGACCCATATCAAATCATGTTGCTTTCGAGACCTCGGTAGACTATTAATGAAGTCTATTTTGATCATCTCCCACTTCTATTAAGGATTCTCAAATTTCTGTGCCGATCCACATAGCCTTTGATGCTAAACTTTAACTTGTTTGCAATTCAAGCACTTAGAAACAAACTCAAAATTATTTCTCTTCATTCCACTCCATCAATAGACTTCTCTCAAGTCATGGTACATCTTGGTAGAGCCAGAATGAAAGGAATATCTTAAGCAATAGGCTTCCGCCAGGATAGTTTCTTGAACCCCATCAACATCGAAATGCACAACCTACTCTGGTATCTCTACACTCTATCTCCCCCTATAGGAAAGACCATCACTTTCTGTTTGTGGATAGACTCCTTTAATTGGAGTATGATAGGATCTTGGTCTTGCTGTTCTTTCACCTCTGCTACTAAGGATTAAGCAGATTCGTTCTGAACATTAACTCCTCTCTCATCATTCTCCTCAAGTTGAACTCCCAATCTAGCCAATCGATGCACTTGCTTGCCTAACTCCTTCTTTCCTTCCTCAACATGGGTCGTGCTACCCATTGACAACCTGTTAAATATGTCAACAACAATGCTAGCTTTACCTAGGTGTTAAATAATGCTCATGTCATAATCCTTGAGGAACTCCAACTATCTCCAGTGTTGCAGGTTGAGCTCTTTCTGACTGAAGGCATAATGCAAGTTCTTGTAGTTAGTGAACACATCCATATGCACTCTATATAGGTATTAGCACTAGAGTTTTAGTGAAAACACCACCGCTGCCAACTTAAGATCATTGGTTGGATAGGTCCTCTCATGAAACTTAAGTTATCCGGAAGCATAGGCTATCACTTTCCCTCTCTGCATCAACACAAAACCCAATCTAACTCTTGATGCATCACAACATATCATAAAGTCCTCTGTCCTATCGAGTAATGTTAAAATTGGTGCAGTAGCAAGTCTAGTCTTCAACTATTGGAAGCTCTTCTCACATTCATCAAACCACTAAAATTTGCCCTTCTTTTGCATTAATTTGGTCAATGGTGCGAATCAGGAAGAAAATCCATCAACAAATTTATGATAATAGCTTACTAACCCCAATAAACGTTTTATGTCAGTCAGAGAGGTCAGTCTAGGCCAATTCTTAACTGCTTCAATCTTTTGGGCATCTACTCGAATACCATCACCCAAAATAATATAGCCTAGTAAAGCCACTGACTTAAGCCAAAACTCACATTTCGAGAATTTTTTATACAACTTATGGTCCTTAAGTATTTGGAGGACAACTCTGAGGTGGTTGTCTTGTGACTTCTCATCTCTAGAATACACCAAAATGTCATTGATAACCATGGTCACAAACATATCAAGATATTGTCTAAATACCCTATTGATAAAGTCCATAAAGGTTGCAGGTGCATTTGTTAGCCCAAAGGACATAACCAAGAACTCAGAATGGCCATATGTAGTCCTAAAGGCTCTCTTTGGATTGTCACATTCCCTCACTTTCAATTGATGGTAGCTAGATCTGAGGTCTATCTTTGAGAAATAAGAGGCACCCTGAAGTTGGTCAAACAAATCATCTATCTGGGTAAGAGGATATGTATTCTTTATCGTGAACTTATTTGATTTCCTATAGTTGATAAATATTCAAAGAGACCCATCTTTGTTTCACAGGAATAGTACTGAAACACCCCAAGGAGAAACAATCGACTTGATAAAGCCTTTCTCTAACAAATCCCTCAACTGCTCTTTCAACTCTTTCAACTCAGTGGTGGCCATCCTCTAAAGTGGAATTAAGATAGGTTAGGTATCGAGAAAAACATCAATCCCAAAATCAATCTCCCTACTAGCAGGGACTCCTGACAAATTCACAGGAAATATTTCAAGAAACTCATTCTCAACTAGGACCGACTCAAGAATTGTAGACTCAACATCATCAGACTTAACTTATGTATTGTGATAGATACAACCTTTGTAAATTAGCTTTCTGTCCCTAAGGTAGGAGATAAACTTTACCTTAGCTGCGATAAATCACCTTCCACTGTAGAACTGGTTAATTTGGGAATCAAAAGTTAAAAGTTCAGGCTCTATAATCAATGAAGGCATAACAGGCATGAACCCAATCTATACTAGGGATCACATCAAAATTAGTCATCTCTATCTCAACCAGATCAATAAAAGTATTAATGTGCGGACAAAATACAACACATTTGATGCCCGAAACAAGGGATTTTATAAGTTCTTAAAGTGACTTTTTAATGTTGTGATGTGTTGTGTTAATCTTGCAAACAGGTTAGGTTGACATGATTTTAAAGAAAAGTTGCAGATTTTACTAAAGTATTAGCCTTACAAGCGAACCTATGAGTCTTAGCTCAAGTTACGAGTCGTAGGGTCGTGTCATAGCAGGAATCAGAGACTAAAATTAGAAATCTGCCAAGTGAAGGTCACTCTTAAGAGGATATCCTATGAGTTGTAATACACACTATGACTCGTATAAGTGGACTCGTAGCAATAATTAGAGACCAAGATGTTAGACCAAAATACTGAAGACTAAGACTAGGAGACCAACTATGAGTCATAGCTTAAGTAATGACTCATACCTAGGGGGTATACCAGTTCAATCCAAGATGCCAAGAACCTGTTACGAGACCCCAACTACGACTCAAAGGTCATCCTACGAGTCATAACTGTGAAACTTATCAGCTGCCAGCTGTATTTTCTGTGTAAATTCTAGGATTATTTTGTAAATACTATATATAGCTTAAGTTAGGTTTTTAAGAAGAGAGTTCGACCAGTAGACAATCTACCATTATATTATGAAGCTTTTCTTAGTTTTTTAGAGTAGTTTATTGTTCTCTCTTGGAAAACACATTTTGGGGATCGTAAACTTTGCCTTAAACTCATTGTTGATCAATCAATCTTATGGATTTGCAATTTGTGGTGACTATTTTATTCATTGGTGTTGGTAAAGCTCTCAACTATGTCTATTATTTGCTTCTTGTGTGTTTTGCCTTAGCCATGAGTAGCTAAGCACCCACAACTTGGGGTTGTGGGAACTATGGGTAGTTGACATTGAAATAACATAGGTTTCTTACATTTATATGATTGGGATTTTGTATGTATTATCTATTTTTCTTCATGATTATTGTTCCTTGGTGGTGGATAATATGGAACCCTGCCTACTATCATGATTTGGACAAAGGTAGTGACGAATATGAAAAGGAAAGTAGATGATTGAATTTAATTGATATATTCTCATCTAATAAACCAAACCTGACCAAGGGGAGGTTGACTAAGACTAATGGTAATAGTTAACTGGCATGCCATGGTGGCCGACTAAGAGCCATGGTGAAATTCAACCTTTGCCTTCACAAGAAGGCTAGAAGAACCTACATTACCATCTTATATGCAAATCACCAATTGTAGCTATATTATCTGGGGTAATCAAGTCGACGAACCATAGGTAATACAATTCCTTAGTTGTCCCCAAAATTGAGTATTTCCTTGCGTTATAGTTAATATTTATTTTATTTTACCCATTTAGAGATTTTAGTCATAAATGCTAGAAATGATTAGTGGTGATATCTTATAATCAAGCCCTGCATTCCCTGTGGATTCATTCCTAACCTTAGTTAGGTTAATTACTAACAACGACAACTTTCTTATTGGGGTGTAAACATCATTTAGAAATTATGGTGCCATTGCCAGGGAGTACGGTTAGGTTTTGATTTGCTTTCACTATTAGTTAGTTCTAGTGTTAATTTAGAGTCTCTTGCATTTTACTTTTTCTATTTTTTTCTGTTAGTAATTTTAGGTGTAGGTTAACTGGCACTATGACTGAGCAAAAGCTTTACATTGCAAGCGACTTGTTGGAAGCTTTGCAAAGGCACGCCTTATTTTATGGGAAAGAGTCTGAGGATCCCCAAATTCATCTACATAATTTCACTCAAACACTGAGAGAGGTCCTTAGGACAAGACATCCTTCTTTGGAGTCCATGTCTTTTCAGGTTTTCGCCATGACTCTCTGAAACAAAATGGATGAATGGTGGCCAATTCTCCCATTTGATGTTTGCTCTAACTGGGGGTAAGTACAGAGAGTCTTCCTGATAAACTTCTGTAGAGAGTCCAATAGGAAAAAGCTACAAAACAACATCTATAATTTCAAAAGAGTGCCAAGAGACCCTTTGTTGGTGGTCTAGGAAAGATACAAGTAGTGCTTGGCACCAAATCAGAACCATGGTCTGACTAATGATGAGTTAGCAGCTAGATTCTATTGAGCATTATTATTTGAACAATAAGGGCAGGCTGACGTACTGTTTGGAGGAGTCTATTGGGTGTTCGTAATATGACCATTCAATGAGATCACTGAGACCATGAATAAGCTATCCGCAATTGCTCAAGTCTACCAACTACTTCAAGAGTAAGCCAGAATATCTGCTAGTGCATCTACGAGATCCTATAGGAAAACCAAAAGCGAAAATGTTGCACATTGGACGAGCTCACCATACCAGTTTTGTATCACTGATAAATTGGCCCGGATTGAGCATATGCTTGAGCAAGTCCTGATTAAGGTGAATAAACAAGATGACATTGTCCAGTAGATAAAGTTTGATGTCCTCAAATGTAATTACAAAGTGGAACAACAAACTATATTAATACAAGGTTTTTGTCATAAGATAGAGCAGCTTGTTAATAAACTAGATACAGTGCAAGATGAACAAAGGAAGAGTAGAAGGAGCAGAAACAAAACTCATAGAGAAGTCTAATTATCCATGATGGCATAGTCGAGCCACGACGTTAAAAAAGGCACTTCTTGGGAGGCAACCCAAGCATTTTTTTGTGTTGATTTATTTTGAGACATTTTATCATAGTTAACTTGTTCATTGGTAACTTTAAGTTATGTTGTGATTGTTGAGACTTTGAACTAGTTGTATCAATTAGCATGTTGGTGTATTTCAAGTAATAGGTTGTAGCTACAAACCAAGAGCTGAAGAATGGAAAAATTATGCTTGGATGCAGCTTCTACGAGAAGGCCTACAAATCATAATGAATGTTACAACTTGTAGTCATGCCCCATAGAAAGAAACAATAAGTATCAGAAGCTGACACATACACTATGAGCCAACCTTACGATTTGTAGGGTCCCCTATGAGTCGTAAGTGGGGTTCGTAGTGCTCAGGTACGAAGTTGCAATTTTCCTAAGTGTTGGGTCTGCTACGATTTTGGAACATACAAGTCATAGTGGTGACTATGACTCATAGTTGGGGTTGCATAAGACTAATTTGCAGAATATGAAAGGGCAAACTATTTTGAATATTAAGAGACCAATATCTCTTAGCTCTTCATGTCCCTGCATAAAGCGTCCCCTTTCAGTCTATAACTCCCCTCATTGTCTCCTTTCACTATTTTATTCATCTTTACATCATTCATCCACTAAATTCCCCTTCATATGAAGTGCACCAAGAACTCTTTCAGTGTTTCTTCTCATCATTTATTCACACATTCATCTAGTAAGGTCTCATGGTTAAATTTGGTTATCTCTGAAAAATCCTTGTCTTATGGATGATTGAATGAAGGCCTTAGGATTATGCTTAGTATAACCATGCAATAGTGCCTATGATAGTAAGAAGAATGTCGTATACAATTATTTATGTCTTTGTAAATGGTCGAGTCTTAAATGCTATCATTATTTGGTGGTTTTGATATCTAATATTATGACCATATGCTTTTGTTGAGTATTTTATGAATCAGAATGAAGATCACGTGGGATTAAAATTGTTGGGTTAATGGGGTGTTGTAGTTTATTTTATGTATGCGTTGATGTTGATAATTCTAGAGGTATTTTGAATTGTTAAGGAGAATTCATGCTTTGTTTTAACACGCTTAGTAATGAAGGGTACTTATGTTTGATGATATATCGCCTATGCTTTTGTGGTTGTAACCTCTAATGCCTTTTTGATTTATTTTTAGTTTCTGTGTAAAGGTTAGAGACACCCAACATGCTCTTTGTTTTCCACTATGAGGACCCACTATGAGTCATGGGTCTCTCTATAAGTCATAATACTCCTTCGTAGCAGGCAACAGTCATCCATGATGACTTAACCCATTCTATATGAGATTCACCTATGACTCGTAGCACCTATTATGAGTCATAATGGTGGTTTCATGGCATACACTTGAATTCTCAAAATGCCTCTTGCATGAGATACGAGTCAAGACTATGACTCGTATGTAACCCTACGAGTCGCACTTGCACCTCATATCTATAGCCCTCAACCTGATTAAGTCTTTTACTAGAGATATTTTATTATAGTTGTTTGATTGTTTTATGTTTTATCTTACTGGTACAAGATGTCATGGTACTCAAGCTTTGCTTGATATGGTTTTGCAGAGACAATGTCTCCTTAAGGATGAAGAGTTGTTGCCCTATCCCCAGGTTAGCAATTGAGAGATGAGTCCTTCGAAGATGAGCAACCAATTGAAGAGATGAATGTGTACCCTGCCCCTGAGGCTAATGTGCTCGTAACAAGATAATAATATACCAGAGTACCAAAGGAAGTGGATAGCTCCTCCCAGTCTGATGAGGAGGATGAAAAAGATGTGTTAGATGATGATGACTCTACTTCTGACTCTGGTTCTATTGAATTGTCTCAAGATCACCCAGAAGAGATTATTATTCCAGAACCAGGTGATTCTGCTTACACAGTCACCTCCACCGTTCCACAAAACACAAGATGGTATGTTCCTGGAATAAAAGAGATCTATGATAAGGGACTGGAACTTAAGAGTCAAGGGAGGCTGATGCGCAGATTTCGTGAGGAGGCAAGGTTGAAAGACTCAGGCTTGAAAGGTGTAACTGATTTAGAAGTTGATATGGACTGCCATGGGTTAGGATAGTTATCACAAATGCTGGGGAAGTACGGCTCCTACCTAGTCCAATAATTCTGTGCCTCTTACTAAGCTACTATACGTGGCAACCTTCTGAGGCTCATGAAGCCACATTGATGCACCACAGTTGAGTGAAGTCTTGGTTAGGGGTGAGATTATCGATATCTCAATAGAGACTATTCGAAAGGTGCAATTCGGACCTTTTTATAGGGCCCCACACTTCATAGTGGAATATGATCATAGGATTGAGATATGAGGAAAATAGTTAATCAAAATCATGTCCGGCTAAAGACAGAGTTATTGAGGTGGATAGCGGGCCAAATTTGCGAGGAAGATGTTGAGCCAATATGGGTTACATACTATGCCAACATATCCTGAAGGCTCATCTCTCATTTAAGGCAAAGTTTTGGTGGCCTATTATCCGAATGTGCATCAGGCCCATATTCACGAATAATATGATCACTTTAGAGAGGGTTGTGTTGTTGGCAAGGATCCTGGCAGGGTATAAAATTGATTAGGCTCGCATTTTGGTAGAACAGATCCACAAGTTAGTGGTCTGCACTAATTAAGAGTTACCATTTCCCATTCTGATTCATAGGTTATGCAAGGAGGCTGGTGTGAGGGTTTCTCTCCACTTAGACCCTCATGTAGAGGCTTTGCGTATGATGGACCCAAGCCTAATCAGGGCTGATGAAAACCAAATAGCCCTACAGATAACTATCCTACGTCCGATCCCAAAGACATTCCCGGTAAAGCCTCAAAGTCTAGATTCACCTCCAGCTAATACCGGCACTACTCCGGCTACTGCAGAACTTACACCAGCAATTGAGATCGCATCTAAACCATCCTCTAGCACTCCATCACTAGCAACAGATGCTTAATAGGTTGACCCTCTTTTCTCTATTATTGCATTTCAGGCTTTATTATGCAGGGTGTTTTTAGCAGAGGGCAGATTGCATGAGATATCAGTATGGGTTCGACCATTGATTGATTAGACTATTTAGGACTTCGTGGAAAGGATGAAGACATTTACCCAAGACTTAGTTGATAAGAGAGTCTAAACGGTGGATGCCCGGGCTGATGCATTTGCAACTAGAGTCCATAAGAGGCCTAAGGGTGCTAGGCCTGCCAGCATAAGTGTGGTTGTTGAGGAGCTAGCCAAATTCAAGGCCAAATTATAATAGATGTTGACAGCTCCTATTCCAGCCTCAGAGGTAGCACCGATAGGAGATAAGGCATTTCATTGGCTCACTGACCATTTGAACACCTGTAGGAAGAGGCTTCTCGAGCATGTTGACCTAGAGCTAGACCCAAAGAAGCCGACATAAGAGGAGGAGCCCATATCGAAGGAGGTGGTGCAGGAGATACTTTTATAAAGAGAGAGAGAGAGAGAGAGAGCATAGCATACCTCATATGAAGTGGGAACTTCTAGTACAACTATAGAGGAGAGGCAACCCCAGGACCCCGTAGATCAGTCTAACATTGGTGGTTGATGAACTATGATGTTTGATTTCTTTTGACCCTAGTGCTATTTTCTTATATTTTCTTTTCAGACAATATTTTTGTTATGTTGGTTTTTGGTTGTGTTTAAATATTCCTATGTTGGATGTTATTGTTTTACTTCTATTTTGGATGTTAATTTTTGGTTTTTAATAGATGTATATATATATTTCTATGTTATTGTGTTTTGTTTGAATTTTTGTTTTTACTTTGAGGACAAAGTATCATATTTTGGTGGGGTGGTGGAAGTTATGGATTAAGGTGAAGTTTGAGTAGCCTCATCCATAACTTCCCCTATTTTTTTTATCATAAGGTTTTCTTACCATGCTTCTTTTTTTCCTTTGGATATTTACTTTTCTATTGGATCGTCATGTTTAGGTAGTGTAGATAATGGGTAAATTCATAATAGTGTTATCTATTGACATATACATAATTTTTAGATTTGTTTTTAATGTTTTGATGAAAAATTGGGTACCCTCAAAATTTTTGAGGTTGTGATTACTGATGCATTCATACATTTTTGAGTATCTGGTAATGTTTTTTCTGATATTGTGAAGGTAAGCTGAGACTGAAAGCATGACCTGTGAGTCTATACTTGATTGTGGATGCAATTGTCTTATGTGTTCTGAGCTTATTTTGCTACATTCATGCATCTTGTATGGACCCAAAACTTGTCATGTTACTCTAAAGTTGGTTTGGCAATGTGGTGGATATGGAAAGGATCTTAGACCTTTGTTCTTTGAGTGAAACCACTTTTAGCCTAAATGACCCACCAGATGAGTGAGTGAATCCCTTGTTCTAAAGTTTTGAGCTTATAATGTACTCATTCTTTCTTGACACCCTGATGACTTAACTTTATTTGATGAAATACCTTGATATTGGACCTGGTCTATTCTTGAACATGTGAATTTTGATTAAGGCTAAAGGCCTAAATTGAGGGTGGCTACAATTGGTGACCCTGGTTTAAGGCATAGATATTATGTACTTCACCTAAGGATAAAAGCCTAAGTTGAGGGGTGGCCCTTATTTTGGTAAAGTAATAATAATAAGCTGGTTAGTTGGGAAATTAAGAAAAAAATAATAAAGCATGAACCGAGTGAAGAAAAAGAAGAAAACTGCCTTAAATTTAGAAAAAGTAGCAAAAATGAGTTTGAAATCAAGGCACAGCTAAGAAAGAGAAAGAAAGCACTCGAGAAAAGTTCAAAACAAGAGAATAAGGGTGGATTGATTAAAAACGGTTGGATTATGAAAGCAAGAAGTGCTGGCAAATATGGTTCAAGGATAACTTGAGTCACTACTTGCCCAAAATGTCACACCAAAACACCTTGAGCCTATGTTACAAGCCTATAAGTCCTAAAGTGATCCTACTCCACTCTATCACCAAGATAGAAGATGAGTATAGAGTCAAGCCTATGGTGTTAGTCAGTATGCATTGAATTTCAATTGTGAAAGTGAGAATGCTTCCTCAGTCTCTAAATTCTAAATGCTTTTGAGTGACTATAAGGGACTTTTTTCCTGTGAGAGAATTCGCACTACTTGAGTAGCATATGACTATACCAGTGTTTATGGACAGTTGACGCTCCATAGCTTGTAGTTGGATTGCCAGATCTCTCATTATGTTCTTTCTTTATCAATAACTTTGCAACCCTATTTTGAAAATAGCAGTTGGATACCCAGATTAGAGGAGCTATTGTATATGCCATTAGTATAATTGCTATGCATTTCTCTTTGTCTGCATAGATTGAGTCGTCGCTTGAGGACAAGCAACAATTCTAAGTTGATGGTGTTGATGTGCTATAAAAATACAACACATTCGATGCCTAAAATAAGGAATTTTATGAGTTCTTAAATAGACTTTTTAGTGTTTTGATGTGTTATTATGTTAATCTTGCAAAACAGTTAGGTTTCTGAAGAAAAGTTATAGATTTTGCTGAAGTATAGGCCTTACTAGCCAACCTACGAGTCATAGGGTGGTGTCGTAGCAAGAATCAGAGACAAAAATCTAAATCTATCAAATGAAGGTCACTCTTATGAGGACATCCTATGACTTGTAACACATACTACGACTCATATAAGGGGACTCGTAGCAAGAATCAGTGAGCCAAGATATTTACCAAAAACCTGAAGACCAAGACTATGAGACCAAAGCACGAGTAGTAAGTCAAGAAATGACTCATACTTAGGGGTTGTACCAGTTCAATCCAAGATGTCAAGAACCTCATACAAGACCCCGACTATGACTCATAGGTCATCCTACGAGTCGTAACTACGAAACTTATCAGCTACCAGCTATATTTTTTATGTAAATTCTAGGGTTATTTCTTAAATACAATATATAGCTTAAGTTAGGTTTTTGAGAAGAGAGTTCGACCATTAGACAATCCACTATTACATTTTGAAGATTTTCTTAGTTTTTTATAGTAGTCTAGTGTTCTCTCTTGGAAAACTCATTTTGGGGATCGCAAACTTTGCCTTAAACTCATTGTTGATCAGTCAAGCTTGTCGTTTGCAATTTTTGCTGCCTATTGTCTTCATTAGTTTTGTAAAGCTCTCAACTATGTCTATTATTTGCATTCTTGTGTGTTTTTCCTTAGGCATGAGTAGCTAAGCACCCACAACTTAGGGTTGTGGGAACCATGGGTAGTTGACATTGAAATGACATAGGTTTCTTGTATTTCTATGATTGTGGTTTTGTATGTATTATCTATTTTTCTTCATGATTATTGTTGTTTGTTGGTTGCCAACACCGAACCTAGCCTACTATCACGATCCCAAGCAAGATAGTGATGAATAGGAAAAGAGAAGTAGATGATAGAATTCGATTGATGTGTTCTCATCTAATCAACCAAACCTGACCAAAAGGAGGTTTACTAGGACTATTGGTAACGATTAGCTGGCACGCCATGGTGGTCGACCAAGTGCCATGATGAAATTTGACCTTCACCTTCACAAGAGGGCTGGATGAACCTAAGTTACCTTCCTGTATGCAAATCACCAATTGTAGCTATGTTATCTAGGATAATCAAGTCGACAAACCAGAAGGAACAGAATTCTCAATTTGTCCCCAAAACTGAGTGTTTCCTTGCATTATAGTTAGTGTTTATTTTATTTTGTTTTTGAATCACAAAAAAAAACCATTTAGATATTGTAGTCATAAATGCTAGAGATGATTAGTGTTGAAATCTTATAATTAAGCCCTATATTCTCTATGGATTCGATCCTAACTTTAGTTAGGTTAATTGTTGACAATGACCACTGCCTTATTGGAGCATGAACATCAGTCAAGTATCCTTATGATTGATGGATACTACAGAAGCTCTATAGATTCTCTCAGCTCAAATAGACTCGACCACTAAGTAGAAATATCAAAGGGTTCAAGAAGACTGATAGGAGTTCAATCAAATCTACCAGCCACATAAGGAGTTAGAAATGATAGTGTAGCACCGAGATCTATCAAAACATAACAATCAAGAGTAAAGGCTCGAATCATACCCGTCATAATATCTGGGGAGGTTTTTTCCTAATCTTAGCAACTACCCATGCCCTACAAATGATTTGTAGCTACGCTTACGCCTGATATAGTACCTTTCTGATTTACTCTGGCTGGATGGGCTAGTGTAGAGGATTGAGACCAGTCATCCCACTTTGGACACTCTCTCTGGAAGTGACCCGCTTGGCCATACTTGAACCATGCATCACTCTCCTCACGACATTTACCTAAGTGTAATCTGCCATACTTACCATATAGTGGCTTAACCTGTAAACCTTGAGCCGCACTAGCCTATGATTGAGATCCCTAGGGTACAAAGTTCTGAGACCTCTGATCATTCCTTCTTCTGGGCATAGGTACACTAGCAGATGATGGTGCTAGCCCCGACTGGAATATGTTACCGTTCCACCTCCTTCCAACCTTATGGTTGGATGTCTTAGCTCTTTTACTTTTGAACTCCTCTCTATCATGTTTCCTCTCCTTGTCAACTTGTTATACATAATTCATCAACCTCTCGATGTCGATGTTGATCACAAGCATAACTATCCTCCTATCTTTCTTTGGCCCTTTGTTCAACCTATCAACATACATCCCCATTCTCCCCCTCATGTCTGAAACCATGTCCAAAGCATAGCGAGATAGCTGAGTGAAATTTAGTCCATACTCTGTCATAGTCATGCAGCCTTGTTTCAGATTCAAAGGCTCTCTTACCTTGGCCTCAGTTCGTTCTTTTGGAAAGAAGTGCCCCACGAAGCTTCCTCGAACACTGCCCAAGTTAGCAATGGCCCTTCCTTTCCTCTACCCTTCTTCTATTGGTGGAACCATAGACTGGCCATAACCTTAAGCTGGTAGGCAGCTAGTTAAACCCTATCAATGTCAGCCACATGCGTCACTTGGAACACTTTCTGAAGTTCCTCCACTTAGTTCTCAAGATCCTCATTAGATGGAGACCCTGTGAACTCAGGCAAATTCATCCTCAAGAATTCTCAGACTCTAGATATGTTTTGTGCATCCTGTCTACCCGTTCCTTGCCTCACAATAGGTGTTATGACAACTTGTACTTGAGTTTGGATAGCTTGGCGAAGCTCAGTATTAGAAATCTCAACTTGTGGGGGCTGCTCAACAAGGACAACTGGATCTACAGGCTCCTTATGTCCTTGAGGCTCGGGTGTGTTAACGTTCTGCCTGGCAAGACGCCCTCTACCTCTGAAGGCTCTTCTAGGAGGCATGATCACAATTCTACAATGCATGTGGCACAAAATAGAAGAGAGTTTTTATAGAGTGTTCTATCGCACGAATCAGATCATGTAAGAAATCTAACCATTCCTAATGTCCTATAGCATCCTGCTTATGAAATGTGGTTCATAATACACCTATAAACAAGACTCTACTAGACAAAGCTTCATAGACTCACTACAACACTTGAACTTTGTGCTCTAATATCAAATTTGTCATGCCTCGAGAGGGTACCCTAGACGTGGCCGGCACTCAGAGACTATTGTTAGTCTCCCAGCGAACCACTTGGCCTTATTACATTCATTTATTTGATAAACTGTATCAATTAACGGAAGACTAAAGAAGATATAAGGGAAATCTATGTCCCAAAATAACATATTAATAAAATGGCTAGTAGAAAGTAAACTAGCTCGATAAGTTTCAACATCAATGCTCAACTCTATTTTATGAAGCATCTTTCACTATCAATTGGTGCCAATAATAGACCCATGGCTACCGCAAAATTAAAATAAGCAAACTCAAGTCTAACTCTATAAAGCTAAGTGAAAATAAAGAATGATCCTCCGAAGTAAAGGAGGCTTACCAAATTAGCTGAAATGTTCAAATCCTCAATGATGTGCATGTTGACAATCTCTAGTACCTGCCTCTGCATCGTAAAATGATGCAGTCAAAATGGGATGTCAGTACATGAAATATACGAGTATGTAAAATGGCCAAATGAAATAAAAACTTGGAGAATAATATAGAAATAACATCAACTCAGAATATACTTAATCAGAATGTCAAATGTCTATCTAAAGCAGGAATAAAGAGTAGACAAGTGACTCATCAACCAATCAAATGTCAACAATCAACTCTACTCAATGGAACTCAACTCAACTCAACTCAACTTAGCTTAACTCAACTCAATTCGACTCAGAGTACACAAGGTGCGAACTTTTGGGGAACTTCTCTTATCCGACAACAACCACTTATGAGCCAATGATTGTACAATAATCTCGCTGATGTTGCCACAATCATTCTGTAATTTCCAGGTAAGGAACGCCTATGATCCATAAGGGATCTAACCTCTAAAGTCCTTTATTTCTTTCAGGGACTTCACCTCAAGAGGAGACCATCTGAAGTAACGGTTCAATCCTCACCTACGTTTGGCGACGTAGTTAATGAGTGTGAGTGGGACTCATTCTTACCCATATCGATGCTCGATACTCCTCCTAAGACTCAATTCTCATAACTCTCCTCCTCATCTCAATTAGCCTCATGGAGGCACTTATCAACTCAATTAGTCTCATGGAAACTCTCATCATCTCATTAACTCAAACTCTAAACTCCTTTGTTGCTTTCAGGGACCTTAACTCATCTCAATTAACTCAATTCTCATTTCAGAACTCAAGGACTCAGATCATCATTAAGAAGAAGTCATTTGGACAAGACTCAAGAATTCATTTATGAATACTCATAGGATCATCAAGCTCAATCAACTCAACCTCATACTCACATCAAGATTTCAATCAGCATACTTAAGGTCAAGCCTCTAAACTCCATCCCTAGGTTCATTCATGCATGCTTTCACAAATTAACATATAGGGTTTATACAATATCTCATAGAAAGTACTTGATTCAAGAAAACAAGTTTATGATGAATCATTTAGATTGTATTTTTAGTTTAATAGGGTTTAGGAAAAGTCTATAATACCCCTCACGAAATTTGAAAAAAAGTTCGCCTTGAAAACATGGGGTCTGCGACGCAAACCTTTTTCATTTTGGGTGTTTTTGCCGGCAATTCTCTTAATGAGTTTTCCAATCCCATAGAAAAAGTTTGGACAAAATCGAAGTATTGGTCTATAGTAGGTGTGCATCGCACACCTGTCAAGCACTTATTCTAGAATTTATTTTCAAATTGAAAAAACTTCTTTTGATCCGGTTGCTCTAAGAATCAACTGAAATCATTACCCCTCTCAAACTTTCATGCAGATCACTTATTCGACCTCAGATTTGCCATCAAAGTATAAAAAGACACGTTATACACACATCTCTCTTCTAGAAGTATTTTGATAATTTTACTGAGTGTTATAGGAACTATCCCAATTTTTTAATATCAAACTATGAGAAGTAGCTTCTCTGTCTAACTAGGTGCCTTTCATTCTTTTCAGATATCACTTTTAGGATTATTGAATACTTTATTACTAGGCCGTAAAATTAAATCTTCAAGATAATGATTATATAAGCTTGTGAATAGGTTAAATTAAATTTTTTTTTTTTTTTTGAATTAGTCTTGGTCAAAACTTGCACGTTAAGAGTTAAAAGATTTTCTATATCATTCTAGAAACTTTAAAAGATAATCCAAGGTTTGACAAATTAATAAATTGGAACATATGACATTAAGATTAAGGTCTACCCTGTTTTTTAGCTTGTGCAAATATTAAGTGTATTTAATTAGATTGAGAATTATTGATGGTGTATATATATTGTATTGGTTGATAAATAAAAATGAATGTTGGTTATAGTCATTTATTTTTTATATTATTAAGAGAGAAAAAGTTTGTGCTCTGTGATAAATAGGAAATATATTTATTATTCAAAATTGAGGATAATTTGATTTTTAAAATAAAATTTGAAATTTAAACAACTTTGAATATTTTTAAATATATAAAAAAAAAATAAAAAATTGCGTAAATTATTATTATATTTTTAGAAATATTTATAGTTGCTAATTATTCCATGCCGTACAACTGATTCAATGTTAAAAAATATTACTGTAAATTGTGCAAACAACTTAATGATGTTGTCATAGTTAAACTGTGCAATGGTTGCTTCCAAGGATAGAGCCATTTTTACCGCAATTTATTAATCATTGAATTTGTCAAATTATTGATTGTCCAGGAGAAATAGTACCCTGACTTCATTTTCACTGCAATTTATTAATGGTTGAATTTGTCAAGTTATTGATTTGTTCAAAATAAATAATACTCTGGCCTTCATTGATCGCAGAATTTGACAAATTATTGATTTATTCAGAATAAATTGTACCATGATCCCTGTTCAACAATATTAATTTGTCTACAGTAAACAGTATCATGAGTTCTCTATCCAACAATATAAACAGTATATTTTTGTCCATGCTATAACTTATTAAGTTCTTGGCGATGCCATATCATATAGTAATAATTGAGCTTGCTTTTTTATTATATAATAATTGAGATAGCTTTTTTGTATCATCTATTTTTTCAATATAATTTTTTATTATGTAGAAATAAGTTATAGGAGAATTTGCTGATGGTAATAAATTATTTAGCTTGATATTATTTATGCATTCGTCGAAAGTGCACAGCAAATTATCCCTTAAAAGTAATGTCAACCTACATAAGCTTAGCTCTCAATTTATCAACTCAGTAAATAAATAGTGATGAATACATGAAGTTTATTGTATTTTTATTAACACTGAAATTTTCTTATCTTTTTTATCTACTTTAACTTGCTAGTCAATTGAAATATTTTCTTTGACATGTCAAAAAGTATTCTTTTGTTGTATGATGATGAGATTGAATTGAAGGAATCCTTTTTCACCTCTAATTCTTCTCCTACTTTGGTTCTCTTTCTTATTGGGATCTACAAATTAAACCTATTCTATTTAATATCTATGTACTTGTGTATTGACTATTTTCTGAAAATCGTGCACGAGCCTAATAAATGTTATTTTTCTTTCTTGTTAATAGTATTTATAGAAATAACATAGTAAAATTAGATAGATACTTTAGTAGTTATTGCAAAATTAAATAGACATGTTATTGTAATTTCATAGTTAAAATAGATAAAAAAATAATTAAATAATAATTAACAAAAATGACATAATAAATTTAAGCAGCAACTTTAATAGCAACTATAACACTAAGCAAATATATTATAGTCACTTGACTTCTTCAAGCAATGAGAGCTAAACCTATATTGAAAGCTATTCCATCCATCT